>VYXD01005576.1:327886-341438 GCA_013397195.1 Hylia prasina | reverse complement strand
CCCCCCCCCCCTTCTTTTTTGAGGAATTCTACAACAGTTACATCACTCAATCCACATTATCCCACTTTTCTTCCTCTAATGCCTGGGAGGGTGATTTTTTAACTGAAAATTTTTGTATGGCACAATTTTCTAGCATTCTATATTAAATTTCAAGAACTGATCATATTCCATCTACACAAAGGCTACAGTACAAGCAGCATCCTTTATACATCCTGCAATATTGAACATAATTTCCAACACCTAATTAATATCACAACAGCAATGGCCAGGAAAGTCCTAGGCTGTGACAGGACCACCAGACCAGAGCTACTCAAACAGCGACTCTCGAGTAAAAGAGTAAAAATAAAAAGTATTTTTGCAAGAACTTTGCTGAAGTCTCAGATATGAGAGATGCACCACATTCCTGAGGGAGAGCTTACCTGCTCAAAGAGTCTTTCAGGGAGCAACTACTGGATGCAGTCATATTTTCCAGCTATGAAGGCAGCCCAGAGCACTGTGTGTTGGGAGCACTGGAGCTGGGACACTGCACACACCCCAGCCAAAGTCGCCTGAACACACCTGATTTACCTGGTCATAGTGAAAAGTACACCAAGAGATATATACAGCACTTTTGCATAAGAAAAAACACCTTTAACTGCTTAGTGATTAGTGGTAATTCATAGATGTAATTCAGCAATTGATTAGTTTAGACTGAATTTATACCCAAAGAAAGCTCATTTTAGCTCAAACACTGTGAATCCATGCAGCATTATGTCTCAGAAGAATAACCAGCAGCAAACGAGATCTTATCCATCCAATTCAATACACAGATTATTTTCCATTCTCCTCTTTTCACAAATATAATATACATTATCAACTACAGTATTTACACATAAACACACATACACACACAAAAGGTCCATTGAAGCATAAAGCACTGCAATACTCAAGTGATTTAGGAGCCTAAAGGTTCTCTTGTCACTTCCAGAGAGGTTCCTCTGTGCCTCCATTTCCATAGTGAGATCATGACATTCATGACAATGATCAGACAGGTTTCCCCTTTTTCTAAAACCACAAGGTTTTGCTACTAGCCCTGAAGTCAGAAGTAATCAATCTCTTTGGATGAAGTGTTGCAATTTTGGGGGCACAATGTGACAGGAATCCTGACTCTTGCAAAGTCTACTGAGATTAAGAGGTTCTTGAACAGATTGTAACATTTTCTCTTCAGGCTCTGAGGCTGAGGATATACAACATACAAGACATAAAGCTCTTTTAAGACCTCTCTTTAATGCTTTAAGGAAAATTCATCAACAGGTTCAGGTTGCATATTCTCAAGTAAATCCCTTACTGAATAATTAACAAGAAACTGAATAGACATGTCTCATTTCTCCTCCTCACTGCTTCTGGAAACATCCCTTTTCAAAACAACAAAAGCACCAGGGGAAAAAGTCTTCACAAAACAGCATTTCATGCATACATATATAGTACTTGAAAGAAAACTGTGTAGGGACATAAGAACAAGCTGGGTTTTTGAATAGAGCACATGTGGTAATTCAACAAACTATCCTTCTCAGCTGCAGCCAGCATCAGGAACAGATATCAGGAGCTGTAAATACAGAAAAGGAGGAAAAAAGAAGGGAAGGAGAGAGAGGGGAGAGCTGGAAGACCAGATCACAAGGAAACAATAGTTCCAGGTGAACTAAGTGGAAGAGCCCAAATATGACAACAAATTTATGTAGTCTACCTTTTTACTTCTACGTGCCAGTCAAGAGTTAAACAGAAGAGTTAATGGAGATATTTTTATAAGAATTTCCACATTGGACCTCAAGGATAACAGGGTCCAGGCAAAAAATGTGAAAACTACCTGCCTGCAAATTACCATTTTATGACCTCAAATGTAGATTATCCAGAAAATTAAGTCTTTATTTTATGTCACTCCTATAGGTACTGTCTGATGTTTAACACTCTAGCTGACACTAGAGGAAGGCCTAAAGTTTCTGCCTCCAGCTTGGCCTGCTCCTCTCCCATAGCTTTCCCTTGAATCTGTATGAAGGCACTATTTCTAGATGCACACATAAATACATCAGCAAAGTCTCATCAGAAAGAACAGTTACATCTAGCAAAACATGCCATGATGGAAAAATCCACTTTTCTGTAATCCATTTAAAAGTAACATCTTCTAGACTTATCTAAATAAATTATTCTATCATGTGATTTCATTTATCTTCTCTTTCTCAGTCACAGCCAGCACTTGCTGTTTCTTCCTTCTCCTTGATGAGAAGCCCTGAGCACGGACATGGTCCAGTAAATTCACTCCTTAGCTTACTTCTCCTGCTGCATATAAAGTGCTCCTCTTCCTGCAACCTACTGACATCAAATTAATTTTAGTGACACAGATTCACAAATCAGATTCACTTTTACATCACTTCTTCAAAGCGAGTAAGAATTTCTACACATCTGAGGCACTCTGCAGAGCTCCAGAGTCCAAAAGTAATTTGCAGCAGGTGTTTCTTTCTTCTCTAATATGGTCCTTTGTACATGGATCTCTAAACTTCATGTGTGAGACATTAAAGTGATGGTGATTTTAAGTACAAATTTTAAACTAACCTCAAGGGAGAAATGGGAGATAATACAAAGAAAAGGTATGTCACAAGAAATTAGATGTGTCAAAAAAAACCCCCAACCCAAACATCAAAACTCAAACGTGCAACACAACTGTTATCAAGCGATCATCTAAAAGAGCAAAAAATTCTCTTATCTCCAAAGCTACTTTGCTGTCATTAGCACCAAAAAATCCCCCAAAATCCCCACAAAACCAAAAACCAGTCACTGTTCACATGCAGACTGAAGCTTAAATTACTCTACCACCATACAAAACACAATAGTCTCTGGCAGGATGCTCCGTCACTTTCAGGTGTACACATCAGGGTTGCAGCAACTGCATTCACAGGATGCCTTCTTGTATCAGATAGGACATGTCCATGCAGGAGTAAGAGAGCAATTCTTGTTTGTCTGTAAGCACTCACTTGGACACAAATTAGTTCAGAAGGCAAACAAGCAACATCCAGCAGTTGCATATGTTAACCGAATAGATGCATTTGTCAACTATACTGCCTTCCAGCACAGGTTGCTGTGTTGGTGTTTTTCCCTTGTCCACTGAGCAAGAAAGCATCAATTCCCATCCATTTCTCAGCATTCTAGGTTTTGCTATTTGCCATCAGACATGTATCAGCAAATGCATGTTAAGGCAGCTGGCAGCAGGCAGAGAAGAAGAGGATTTCATGGAGGAAGTCTTTGCTCAGGTGCTGTGGAAGTGCAGCAGAGGTGGACAGCCAGACTCCAGGCAAGAGCACAGAGCAACAGGAGCAGCTGCCAGACAAGAGCAGAGTCCATGCTAGGCAGCAGGACAAGATCAGGAGACTCAAAAGTGCTTCTCCCTACTTACCTTATCTCTTCACTGTAAAACAGCTGGATCACCAGCCCAGGCTGAACTGAAACAAGTGTTCAAGCCTTTCCTCTGTCAGAATTTCTAGTTTGACAAAATACTGGTTATCCTGTTTTCAGTGGGGGAGAGGAAAATGAGAACGCTTATTCACTTTGTAAGTGAGTAAGGACAGAAGGGAAATAATCCTACAATACACATGACAGGTATACCCTGGAGAGCACATGGCTGAATTAAAGAGAAAGCACTGATTTGCAGGCACTTATACAAATAAGTGAGCTGAGTCTCAGAGAGCAAAGCAAAGATTCTACACCACCCTTCAGCAGGATGGACTAATGGATGCTCTGCAGGAATGCTTCTGCCTACTCACCTGGTCCTCTAATAACTTGTTGAGTAAAAAACTACAAGCACAATGTATGTGGTGTCCTGAGGATGACCAAGATCTCTAAAGAGACTTTCAATTAGGTTGTGAAGTGGATAAAAAGAAAAAACACTTCAAATAAAGTGCAGAAATATCAAATTGCCTGCAGCTGAACACAGCACAGTTAAATACCATTGTTGTAGAGTTCTCCAAGTACCCTGAGAGCTGAAGACAAAACAAAATATAGGTTTCTAAATTTGCAACTGTGATCCATTTTGAAAGCAAGGAAAACTTAAGAGTAAGGCTCATGGGGCACTTGGGATACTGATCTTCTAGAGACTGATTTCCAAAGTCTTGGACCCTACTCAGACCTTGCATAGCAGCAATGTAGTCTTTTCTCACGGAGTGTAGTGACTATTGACATGCTTGTGAGGAACCATCTCTCCTGTTACAATAATCCTAAAGTAGCATATTTATCTTTGGTTAAATCTGTAATTACTTTCATATAAATTACAGCATATGGCAACTGTGTGGAGAGAGGATTTTGAAATGAGAATATCTTGATGCCACAAGACTTGTGCCAACAACAATCACACTATCAATACAGTTATAAGCTTAGTTTAAGCAGAAACTACAAAAATGGGTAGCAACTAATATGCAGCCAGAATTCATCTCTATGGTCGGTATGAAATATGAACTGTACACATTAAATAAACATTATAATTCTTACTGGATATCATAGTAAAGAACCATGTTGAGATTTTGGTACCAAGCATCATGCAGAGCCAAATACAGCTTAACAAGATGTGCCCACGGACAGATTTCAGCAATAGATGCCACAGCAGAACTCATCACTACTCAGTTCACAAAGTAATGGATCTCAGCTCCACTGAGAGCTGAATCAGCAAACAGAACCAGAATAATCTATCTAGCAATAAAATAAAAAACCATTTAATTCTCCCACTGCACTCACACTTGCATCTTTTCCACAGTTTTGAGTTTCGGGGCCTGGACACAACACCAAACTGCAAGGTTACAGACCACTTCCAGAGAAGACCACACCATCTGCGCCCCCTTATCTGCTGCCAGCTGGAGAACCACTACACTCAGTGCCAAACTGCCAGCACAGAGCAACTACCAATGCTATGGGCTTGCATGACCAAGTCCTTGGTACACACATCCAATGGAAGCAAGAGGAACAGCAAAAAGCCTGCCAGGCTTTGATCACAAATAGACAGCAACTCACAGGGAAGCACAGCAGTGCAAGAAGCTCCTCTCCTACAAAAGCAGTGGGATCAGCCTGCATCAGAGAAAGGGGTGGACAGCAGGACAGTTCAAATGACACTCCTGAAGCTGGGAAGGATAGGAAAACTCCACAGGCCTAGTGTGGTATCCCAGCTCACAGTGATTCTCTTTTTATGCTAAAAGAGCTGAATGAAACAAGCTGCTGACAATCTGTCAATGGCTGTGAAAGGTGTATGACATTAGCAACAAAAAAAAATGGCTTCCACAGCACACCTGTTAAGAGAAAGTGTGTGCAGGATAGACATTTCTTTCAATTAAGAATACAAGAGTTAAATTAACACCTTCAGGGCATTTTAAGGAACATGCAATATCATGAGAAAAAACACATCAGTGGAGTTTGGAGAATTGAATGTTTATCAAAGGCAAACAAAACCTGTCTTCTGGGAGGAGAGGGATACTAAAAAGGATCGCACCACCTCTGCAAGAACACAGCATACATACATAGTATACATAATCCTCAATATCAGCATGCATTAAATTAAGTACAGAAACTTCATGCATCACCCCTCCTGTCTAGAAGAAGTTACAGAACAAGAAAAGCCATTAACATTTTAATGAACCCCGGATGGCAAGGCCCTAAGCTTCAAGAATTTGGCCTCCAGGGGTTGTGCAAGAAGAAAAGGGGGGGATGGAATCTGAAGGAAATCTCTGGGGGATGAGCAGCATGGGTAGCAACCTGCTACAACTCACAGGGATCTGAAACACAGGGCATTTGGAAGAAAGGGAAGCTTAATGAAGTGCCAGTTGAGGCACCAGGAAGGAAGTGCAGAAATTTGAGCACATCTTTTTATCTTTGGACACAGTACTTTATGGATCACAGGGTCTTTCACTACTTACCTGAGAGAATGTCCAAGTGCTGGGGGAAAAGAAATAGCACAGAGGCACTTCTGACTGCACTTAGAGCACAATCTCCCCCTCCATCATGCAGAGCAAAGACTTGCACTGGAGCCCAATGGAAAGCACCTGAGCTCTACCCAAACTTTAGGGTCATCAAGCAAGAATGCTTCAGTGAGCCAGTGTCTTCACAAAATTTACCAGGAAATTCTGGTAAAGAATCCAGGAAAAGATTTAATCAACCTTGGGGAGTCTGAGGGAACCAGTAGTAGCTCCAGACACACAGCAGGTGAGTATCCATCCCAGAAGATTCCTCAGGGAACACTCTTGAGTTTCAGACATGGTTTGCCAGCAAGACAAAAGTTCAGGCATTCACTGTTTAAATCCTATGAGTGTTTTCTTTAGCCTTAGAATGAGTACATGAGCTTTTTGAACAACTTGATACCAAGAGGCAGAGATAAACTGAATTGCCAAATAACCTTCAAAGTGTTCACCCACCACTATGCTGTTTTCTTAGCACAGCTTCTCTGTCCTCTTATATTCCAGTCCTTGATTCAGCCTCAGCACAAATAACAGCCTCAGCCAGACTAGAAAAGCACAGTAGGGATGCTTCCCTAGGAAAATCTGCATGAACACATGGGCCTTGCAGGGAATGAGAAATAGCATCAACATGCAAATACTCCAGGAAACGTTTAAGAATATATGGCTGCTAGCCTTCTCAGATCCCTTTCCTTCTGCACCACTGAGGCTATTCTTACCCTCCCCAGACTTCTCTCACATACATAGAGAGCATCAAATTTACATCTGTTCAAGATTTTTTGGCTTTATTTCTCTGAAGGATTTTTGCAGCTCTAGATTCACTCATTAGCCAAGAAACTGCTTAAAGAATTAATTAGAGTAGCACATTTTTAACATACATACTAGCAGGTCCTGGGCATTTTAAACCACCTGAGAATTTAAGAGAAACACATTTCAGAGTCTCCCTATGGACCCTTCCAAGTGTCTGCAAAGCAGGGCTACTTACACAGTGCATAACACTGCATAGCACAGGTACACAGAGCTACCTTCAAAGATCAGGAGAGACTGATCCCTCCCCTAGATTCAACACCTCATGGCTGCTCCAAGCACAGCTGGCCACTGCAGCTTGGAAGAGCATGCAAGTCCACCCATATGATGTACCCACCATCTCAGGTGGCTTCAAAAATCATATGCTGGCCAAAGAGTTATAAAAGTAGGAGAAAGGAAGAGATATTACCATTTTATTATGGCAGAAATGGAAGTACTCTGCTTATTCAAAACACTTTTCTCCTTCTGTGATGAGAGGTTAAAATAGAAAAAGCTGTTCCTGCGCAGAGAACACTAAATGAATTTATATCTGCGTTTTTAAGCTCTTGAGGAAACAGAATGGGCAGCACTGAAGGCAATTAGTGCACCAAACCAGACAACTAGAACAACAAAAAACACAGAACAATGATCTCTTATTTCCCAAGCTCAGATGTCACCATCACACTTTCCTATTCATGCAGCATACTGCATTTTGAAAAGCAGAGCTGTTTTTCTCTGCCTGAAAAGAACATGAAGAGTTCCTTTTTTTTTTTCCCTAAGTAGCTTTGGGCAGTCAGAAAAGCAAAACCTTTTAGAGTGCAAACCATTGAACAGGACAAACCTGTGTCAGGTTTAGAATAAGGCATACTGGAAGGTGGGTTCAAAATACAAAGCTAGTAAATTAAAATACTGTAAATCTCAAAAACCTTTTGCAAGAATTCCCCCTGCAGCATCCCAGATGGTGTGTGTTTTGCCTTGAACCATGAGACAATCATAAAACAGTCAAACATTGGAAAGACTAGTTATCTTCCACCACAGCCCCACAGCCCCCTGCACCACATTGCATTTTTAATTTGAAGAGTCAAGTCATGCAGTAACTGTGACATAATTAAGCAGAGGGAAACGGTATCAGTCACCTTCTGCAATGAACCACAGAGAAAATAAAGCAATGCAATAAAATGGGTAATTAACACTGAACCTTGGATATAGGAAAGCAACTGCTCCCTGCCACCTGCATTAGTTCAACCCATCACTGGAAAAATACTTCCCTGTGCAGTAACTTCTAATGACACACGGATCTACCCAGCCATAAACATTCACACCATCTGCTCTTGTTACAGTTGAGTTCTCAAGCCAACTTCCAAGTCAGGCTGACAAGAGTTCACATGGCTCTGATCCACCAGCTTTTTTCCAACTAGTTATTCATTTGCAAAGAGAATTACTAAGCCAACAGAGGGTTTCTTTTTGTATGAGTTCTGTCACAGCACCCAACTCAGCCAAACTCAGTAGCCAAATACCACATCAACTAATGTTCATGTATTTCTAAAATGTTTTAACTAATCTATCTCTTCAGTCTCTGGGGTTTTTTTTTTCAGTTTTCTTCTCTTAAAAAGTTTTCCAAATATGCATAAAATTATATGGTTCACAGAAATTTTTCAGCAATTGCCTGGAGACTCACCACGCTTCATCAATTATATTATCAGATAAAGATAGAATTTAAAGCACCAAACAGATAAAGGAAATATGCTATAGAAAGGTTAAGTACCAACAATATTTTTCAGTCACTAAGAGTCAATGTGAAGGTAAACGATAAAGAAAAAAAGGTTCCCCGTTACACTATTTATTTTCTTGAATATTCAATTACAACCCTCATTTACTTACAAGGTTACACGGACTTGATCACTCCCACCCCTTCCATCACAGCTGAGAGAGCATTTTGTGCACATCCACTGCATGTAAAGAGGCAAAAATAGCTGACAGTTGCTCTAATTTGGCAACACAGATTCACTGTTTTTAGATCACTGGGTCATAAGGCTGCTTAAAGGTGACCCACCAGCCCCTGAATTTCTTGTAGAACTAGTAAGTTCACCAGGCCACAGAAAAAAAAATGTTTTCACTCCATCACAATGCAGGACAATATACACAGGAAGCATTGCAAGTAAACAATAAACCCAAGTTGTTTCCAACAACAGATTTTAGAAGATAGTTTCTCCCAGCATTCTTTTCTGAATTTATCTCTGCAGTCGACAAACAGACCGATTCTTCTTCCAAAAGTACAACTAGAAATACCAGCACTCTGCCTCTTGCTAATCCCAGGTAAAGAGAATAGCACAGATAAAGAACTGGACTGCTAACCCACAGACAGTCCTTTTTTTAGGACAGAAAGCAACTTTGTTTTTTCTCAACTTCCTTTTTCTTTTTTTTTGTTTCTTTTTCCATCTCTAAATGCCAGGCATTTCAGAGAGCCTGGGAAAAGAAGTCAACATTGTGACAGATACACATATAAAACTACCACATAAAGTATTTTTTAAATTGGAAAATAAAACAGGTTCCCAAAAACACTGAACTACAGTCAAGCACTATTTCATTACTGTATTTCTACCACAAGCTTCCCTCCTTCCCATCCAGAACCAGAGATAAATCCATTAATTAGACAAAAAGTGTTGTGCAGGACGTAGATAACAATTTCTTAGACAGAAAAACCCTACTAACCCAGTTTTCTAGACCATGTCATAGGACAGTATAGAATCAAACAAATTAACTTTGGAGATTACCATTTCGAGACAAATCAAGTTCCACCAGCTGCATGAAATTCGCTATTTCTGGAGGGAGCCGTTGGATTTCATTATCACTAAGTCCAAGTTTCCGTAACTTCACAAGCTGGAAGAAAGGCTGAAAGAAAGAAAAAATTACACTTCAGAAAATATTCACCTAACTCACATATAGCCATGATAAAAGATGAGGAATAACTGGAATCACTTTCAAAATGTGAGCTAATTAATTAATAATGAATTGCATGGCATTAGTTATGCAGCTCTCCTTCACACCTGCATTAGAACGCACATTTTGTTTTAATTTTCACATGTAAACAAACTATAAGCTGTGTTTTAGCTAAAACAAAAATTTATGTAAAAAAAATAATCGGTAAAGCTTGCTGTTAAAGATCATTGCAGAGAGACACTAGCAAAATCCAGAGTCATTTAAGTCATTAATGGGGCAAGGCTACCAAGCAGAGTAATTAAAAGCATCCTAATTACACAACACGACTCAGGAAGTTAATGTAGAGGGACACTTCTAGAGAACAAGAAAACTGACAAAGAGGGGCTGACAAGGTTTTCTTCACTGGTGAACACCAAAACCAACTAGGTTACTGAACCAGCCTCCCTCAGGAAGGCCTTCTTTCCAGCCTCAAACACCCTCTGTTCTATGGCCCAGTTTCAGAAGGACTAATCAAAGTTGGGCAGGATTTCAGGTCTCCTTTGCCTGAGGAAAAACGTAGTCCAGCCCTGTCCACAGTGAGAACACAAGCACACAATGCAGACAGGATGCTAACATTGCCTTACCCCAGCTATGGGCTCAGGGGGTCTGGCAGCCCCCAAGACAAAATAACAATCAAACGGGCCAAGCTGAAAGTCAGGTCAATCCCAGGCATTGGGAGCAGCTGGTGAATGAAAGAGAAAAATGATCATTTAAAACCTACTGAGATGTAGGCATTCCTAATAAAAGTTGTGGAGCTCTTATCACAACTTTCCTTTCTTCCAGGCAGCCCTTTCAAGGAGTGACTGCAAGGGGTGAGGGTTTGTGCAGAAGGAAATTACTTCATATACAAGTCATCTTGATCAAAACTAAACAGACTCCTCCAATTCTGAGTGAGTTTTGTGCCCCTGGAGTGCAGAAGGGGTTTGACCCAGCAGTCAAACACGTGCATCTCACCCACTCTCAGCACGTGTGCATGCCTGCACCCCCATGGTTTTGCCCCCTTAGACTGGAAGATACTTGTAAATTTGCGATATCTGCTTGCATTTAATCACCTGCAATCCCTTCTAAGAAATTAGCATGTCTCTTTGAGGTTTTATTTTATTTAGATGATGCAGTATGTGCTCTAAATGTCACTCAGATACGACTTAGATTGACACAAAAAGGGGCAGTAAGGCATCTTAGTAGGACACAAAAGCAGTTTCATGAATCTGTATTACAATACAGGTTTTCAATCTTATTTTGTGTCTTGTGGTCAAGTTCATAAATCAGGTTTTTAAGTGCAAAGTTTTGCACTTCTACATCAATCTTTCAATATACACTGTGACACAGAAAAATAAAACAACTGAAACTAATGTGTTTTTCTTCAAAAACATGGGTTCCTTTTAGGTGATAAGAAGGATAGAGCTTTAAAAAGTTTATAAACACTCAACAGTAAAAGATGCACCAGATCTGAATGTGGAATTTCAAAGGCATTTTTGAGTTAGAATGGCACTGCTCCACCCTGCCCCATATTAAGTGTTTTATAAGAGTTGAAATTTTAAGAGGAACGTAAAATCCTATATAATTCCATATTTCTAGCACCCTAAAAACTTATATTCCAATTAAAATAGCCACAAATGCTTTTTAATCCTTCACTGTCCTCAAAAGATCTGTAACTGCATTTTCATATCATTACCATTCTTACCTTAAAACAAATGTATCCCTTTCTCTACATATTTATTAATAAAATAATAAACCAAGAATCCATCAGAAGCTCAGAAAAGCACTTAAAGGCACTTTTGTGACAACATAGCAGGAGTACGCTCCACAGAAGAGATCCCAATCTGTCCTAACACTCCAAAATAAATACTTGCCAAAATGTGTTCCTCAAAGTAGTGTGTAGCTGCTAAACTATATGAGTTATAAATATTGATGTTTTACTACAAATCCTACCCTGAGCAACAGTTGTCCCTGACAGATATTCAATGGCAAGTGAGCAAAGACAGAAGGAACATGGTTAAAAGATGGAATAGTCATCAAAAACCTGTTAAGAGCTGGATATCCCTAGGAAGGTTTCAGATCCCTAACATGAGCCAATGCAGTACTAATTTATTAAATATGCAGAGCTTGTGGGCAATAAGCAGTATTACACAATACTGAAAGACATTCCTGTTATTTTAGCTGACTACTACTTAAAAGAAAAATCAACTGGAAGCTTTATTTTCCATCTGCACAACAATTTTTAACGAATGACACCATTTCCTAGATAAAATCAAACTGCAGCTACACGAATGGCATTTCTTTGAACTTTTTTTTCCTTTAAACTACAGGACTCAATCACTTTTGCATGCTTAGTGCATCCTACTCCCACTTCAGTAAGTGCTCTTCCTTTATCTAAAACACATCATTAGTGCTCTGAAGCACTGCTGGAGAGACAAGCAACTCCTTTTGGCCATATGTTTTACCTTTCAAAAAGGCCACAGGGAACAAAGAGAATTAAAAGCCTACTCAATTGTTCAACAAATGTAAAGATATATATATCTATGTGAGAGAGTGTGTGTATGTATATGTATGTATGTGTATAAATATCTGTAAATTTTTAAATACATGCCAACAAGATAAATGTTCCTAATTTGATGTATCTAACACTTCTCTGCCTCCATTTGATAGGCTCTAACACCATCCAAAGTGCAATGGGGTTGTTGGCCAGAGCAGCATATCCACCCAGCACGCTCTAATAGCTGGTTTTGACTGCAGACCCAACGCCTCCATGAGTATCTTGGCAACACTTGCAATGCTGCTTAGTATAGCCAGCCTAATTAATAGTGCTTCCGAGAGAATAATAACACTATGAGCATAAGCACTGAAGTAGTCTACAACTTGCTATTTAGTAACAATTCCTGACCCTCAGCTGAAGCTTTTCCTGCTATGGAAGAATTTATAGAGGCTTCTATTATATGGATTTTCTAAGAACATCTATCTTGAACAGATCCCTTCTCTCACTGGAAAACTAAATAAGTCTCTCTCACCTGGACACATCCTTTTAAAAAAACTTAATTCTGACAAAATTGGGTCGATGTAAGCCAATGGAAGAAAAAAAGTAACAGATAAGTGCATGACTCACTGAAAAATATAAACAGACAATGTGATCCCACAGCCCTCAATTTTTATGCCTTTTTAAGAATACCATTACAACTGGCACTCAATTCTAGAAAAAAAAAAGTTAAGAGAATTAAGCCAAACTAGTAGGATATTTTCTTCCATGCAAGTGGCCAAGACAACATATCTCTGGGTTTCTTTCACTGGTTGTCTCCTTAAACAAAAAATACCGATGCCTGAGAATTTTCCCTGAAAATTCAGCACCTTAGCTGATGGGAATAAAAAAAACATAAATGGAAATAGATGAAAACAATAAACAGTTGAAGTAAAGAACATAGGAGGGAGCAAAGACGTATTTGCAGCTAATGCTGTTTAAGGGGAGGAGCAACATTTCAGCAACATCTGAGCTGCCAGAGCCTTTGCAGTGCTAGAGACATGCCACACTCCAAACCCATCAGGCACAGGTAGCATAACTAAATGTTTACAGTGTTAAGCAAAACACTTCCATAAAAAGGCTACTACTAGCAGCAAAGAGAATTAAAATTAGAAACTTTATGAATCCACTGCCTAATTCTCACAAAGGGCTAGCATAAGCAGTAGAAATTAGAGTGAGATGTAAAGGAGAAGAAAACTGCAATTACCTTGTTTCACGGTTACACACACACCAGATAGGATGAGGGTTTGGTGGTTTTTCGCTTCAGGGGTTTTTTTGTGTGGTTTGTTTTTTTGGGGTTTTTTTTGGGTTTTTT
>VYXD01005576.1:228765-312618 GCA_013397195.1 Hylia prasina | reverse complement strand
CATACCTGACATCCTTATTACTTGGGGCAACTGTGCCCCCTGGGGTCAGAGCAGTATTGCCCTCTCTGATAGAAGCAGTCCTGCTGCATTCTCACTTGTTTTGCTTTCAAGGTGTGGTTCACCTGCAGAAGGAATTAAGGTGTTCTGGTCTTGCAGTCCTGCAGGGGGATTACCTAGCTGAAGCTGCCATTTGTTAAGAGACGTAAAGCCACTACCCCTTCTGCAGGAGTAAAAGAGTGTGGGGAGCAGCTTTGTGCCTCTTTACCAGACTGCTTTCTTCAGCCTTGTGCAGACAAGGTCAGACTTCTACCAGCTCTGATTTGGAGGGATAACTCTTAAGTCTGGTCTCACTGTGATACCACAGTTCACATATCTTCCTGCTATTCGCACTGTGATCAGGAGTTTGTGACAGTCACTGTTGCCCCCATTAAATGATGTTGCACTGCCAGTTTTTTGCCCCTGTTAAATGCTATTAAGGTGCCATAATCAAAGGTTGCAGCCAGTTATTTGCAGGACAGACACAGCAGAAGGTGGCCAAATTCTCCTGCGTGGCATTGCCAGCAGAGTGGTGTTGAGTGCAAGAGATCACCCTGCTGAACAGTTCAGTGCTTCCAGGGCTGTCCATTGGGAATGACACCAGGGGTACCAGTTATACACACAGCCACTTCATAGCTGAAACCTGGGAGACTGGTCATCACCAAAATATTAATGTCTTACAGTCCATCAAACAGAGAGCCATCCTTCAGTCATTACCAGCCTGGTCTGGGCATATAGCCAAGAGCTTCAGTGCTCAAAGTCTCAATTTCTCTTGCTAGATACCATCATCCTGTGTGATCCTGAACAAAAAATTAGGTCTCTGCTACTTATAAAGAACTCAGGCAATGAAATGTGAAATACAGATAAGGCTGGACTGATCTCAGGAGTGTTCCTGGAAGTATTGGTTTGAAAGAAGCAAGAGCAAGGTCATGCTGCAGCTTTCTCTCCTCAGCACAGTTCAGACAGAATTGCTTTCTGGTTTGTCAAAAGGCAATTCAAGCAAACAACGCCAAGTTTCAAGTTGAGATTTTTATAAAAAGGCCTAGAGCAAGGATATCCATGGGCTTGAGTGAGTTTAGAGGAGGTTAGTGCTGCTACAAACAAAGCAGTAATATTCAGAATAATCAGAATTTAATAGTAATGTACACCTTGGGATAGAAAACATAAAGAATGGATAGAAATAGATTTGGCATCAGCATAGTTTAAGTAATTCATAAAGCTCATAGTTCATAATCCACCTAACACCAGGAAAAGTACAATGAATAAGTAAAAAAAGCCCAAACCAAACAAAAAACCCATGAACGAACAAACAAACAAAACCACACAGATAAAATAAAAATAAAACAGGCCAAGTTCCTGAAGCCTCTTTCTGCATTCAGGACTTCTTCCTTCCCCCAGCTTTCTAAGCCTTGCTATAAAGAGATATGGTTGCATAGCACAGAGAATCCAGAGCAAAACAAGAAGAGTATGAAAACAGAAAGACCCATGTACTATAGCTAACAGGACTAGTTTTGGGGAAAATAATTTAACTAGCACTGGATTGCATTAGTTACCCAGCAACTCTGAGCAAATTAAACAGGAATACTACTGAACCCACAGTAACTGTATTACAGCCTGCAGGGATGCTGAGAGCCAGCCCCGGCAGGGTGCTGGAGGTAATTAGCACTGTCATACTTCTCTTTGCTCAGTTTTGCTGGCTGAGGACTCTGGTCTCATTTGCTCTTCGTTTCTATGTAAATTGTTTAGAGGTGGGCTGTAAAAACAGCAGGTAAATGTGACTGTAAAGTGTTCCCATACTGATTACACAGCCACAGTAACAAATTATGGTTTAATCATCACAGGTACCACGGCATCTACAAGGTTTTTGTATGCCTAGAATAACTGATACAGAATCACAAGATGTATTACCAGTTCAAAGGCACATCTAAGCCACGATGAATTATTATAGCCATAATACCAAGCTGAAGCGGCACGCGCTTGTGGCAGCGCATTTAACACGCTCACTGTGGTTTTCCAGTGTTATAAATAGCAATCACTGTGAGCAGAAGCTGCAGCATCTCCTGTCCTCTCCACCCCCACCACCAAACAAATCGCTCGTGTTAACGTCAGCTTTTATTTGAACACAATGGGCTGTAATCACATGAGGTATTACTTTGATTTAATCCTACTTGCTTTGGTTTGGTTTGTAAGGAGTGGCCAGTCATATGTGGTTGCATTGTATCCAGTAGTTTCATATTTCACACCAACTTTCAAGGGCTGACACCCCTCATCGTCTTTGGCCAGAAGAACAAAGAGATGTGTTCATGCAAATAAGGAAGAGACATTCTGACAGCTGGGATGGGCTTTTTCATTCTTTTTTTTTATCCCCTCCAAATTGCTGGAGTGGCTGTGGCAGCTGATGGATAGATTCTGGGTCCCAACCATATTTTCAGGTTTTTGCTGTTTCCAGCTGCTTCAGTACAACTTCTCACAGCAAATTTTGCTTCTCCAACCACCATAAAGAGAACAAGTAGAGACATGAATTCAGGTCTATGTTTATTTTTTCATATCAACATCATGATGTAACTACATAGTCCTTGAACGGATATAGTTGGGTGCTCTATTTCCTATGGCCAGCAGAAACAACCACACTGCTGCATTTGGCATGAAGTAAAAGGCAGATACAGGCACAAAGTAGGTCAGCCTGCCTATCAGCCCAGCCTGAGGATTTGGGTAGGCGTTAAGCCTCACCTTCATTTCATGATCTCCATTGGGTGAACGATGAGAGACCCCAGCTTCCCGTGGGCTTTCAGCATTGCGAGGGTCAGGAGGTCACATCTCTCCTGGGGAAGCTGAGCTGGTGATTCCCACCACTGCAAGGGTAGCAACAAGAAACACCACTTGGCATGTCAAGAACCCCTATCAGGAGCATTCCTACAGCACATCATTTCGTGGACTCATTGATGGACCTGGAGCATGTTTTACAGAGAGGAGGAACAAGCAGCTAGTACCAGGGCTAATGGAAATTTTACAGCAATGAAAAGTATTTTGACGGGCTTGTAATTTTTTAAACCTTTTTTTAATATATGTGGTTTCTTATTTTGTTCCTCTCAGCTGGAAGGGAACTTAATGCCCTTAAAATAGTCAAATGGGGTATTATCAACAATTGCACACATACACAATTCCACATTTAGCATTCAGAAATGCAAGTTTAAGTCTACCCTTCACTAATTTCCTATATGAGCTCATATAAATGCATGTTAATTGGACAGCTGTACTTCAGCGAATTTTACCACAGATGATTTTTTAAAAAATTTAAATTATAAAATACCATGTTATAAAAGTATTACTGATCTTCAGGAAAAAGAATTAAGAAATTTCTGACATTTCTCCTTAGAGCAAGAGGAACTGAACTGTGAAAGCTGCTTGTTTAAGGAATCAGACCAAGGATACATAAAATATAACCAGTAATTATTTGGAATACCAAAAACGAAAAACTACAGTAAGCAGCTGCACTAGGTGAAATATTTAATCATGCCTTTAATCATGTCACAATAACAACTAGCATTAAAAGCAAACATCTGAATCCAGTGAGTTACTTGGTGTGAAGTAGCTACTCAGTGAGAATCACAACTGTCTTCAGAATTAAATCCCTTTCTGGAGAGATGTTACGCTGAGGACTGAAAGGTGAACTAGCAATTTAGAACATACATACAACAGCTCAATATCACAGTTAGAAAAAAATAATATTTAAGAAGTCAGTAGCATTAAAAAATAAATACAATTAAAAAAAAATCTGCCTGTACTGTTGATAAAGTGTCAGAGCTTGCAAGTCCAGGTCACAGTGCTTATTAATCAGCTACCCAGTTCTGTAAAGCCTGTGCTAAGTTGTCACAAATGATGGTTTTCAAAAGAATTTAGGTCAAGCAAACACTTGGCAAACAGACATACAGTGGTGAACTAGGAAGTCCGTGCAGGCACCTACAAAGCTCTGCAGGCAAACAGAAGGAGTAAATGGAAAGCAAAGTGGGCTGGAGTGTGACTGCAAGGAACTTCCACCAGTCCAGAAGCTCAGCTAGATGACCACTGTAAATCCCCTCACAAAGAACTACTCTATCCCAAGCTTGGTCATTTTATGAGAGAAGAGGTTTTCCAAGGTACCATGTGCTCAGTAAAGACTGTTTTGAGTTAGAAGAAAGTATTGAAATTAATTTGATTGTGAGAAGACCTGAGATGACTACAAATGTGAAATGAGATGAGTTGAAAATATGTGGACCAGAAAAGGGCATGGTGCTTCAAGAAATAGGCTTCTTCCAGTTGACACCAGAGGTACAATATACATCTTGTCTTGCTCATTGTGGGAATCCTGGCATGGAAGCACCATCACCCACTGTAGATACTGCTCAGCTTTACTTGTGAAATGCCCACTAGTTGTTCAACCATTGCAGAAGGGCAGACCCTGAGCCTGGCCATTTTATTCAAGTTTTTAATTCTGTATTTCTATTTCCAGTTTTTAGTGCTTTGTCCAGACACTGTGCAGAGGCGTAGGCTGACAGGAGGCCAGACAAGGCTGAGAGGGAAACCTAGTCTGGCATGCTCCTTCCAGCCACACAGTTGGCAAGCAGCAGCTTGTAATTTTGGCTGTAATTTTGCAGCCTAGCTGTCCATACCCCTTTGCTGTGCATGGTACTGGGCTCTTTGCTTGTGGCTCTTGGCTTGACTTCTCGTCTCCCACTCCTTACCATGGGCTTGCTTGCTTGAGACTGTGCAGATACATCAGTGCTTTCAGGTTTAGGAGCTGTACAGATGGGGCTGTCCCCTGGTAGAAGTGCTGCTGGGACATGGGCTACCCCAAAGAAACAGAGCCCTCCTAGGGGTCCCTTTCCCTCCAACTCTCCCAATACAGCCAGGTCATCTTGTGGCTCACCCTGGGTCTCTTTCCTGCAGAAAGGACAAGCTGCCCTGAAGCAAAATCTCAGCAGAAATCTGATCCCAGGATACAGATGTGGGCCTAGTAATACAGATATAGCTGTATGATGAAGTTTTTCCTTGATTCTTTTGTCTCCCACTTCATCCCTGTATGTCTCCTACAGGACCACCATGAGATCATATAATTTATTTTCTGGAAGATGGGAAGCTCTATTTTTAATTAATCTCAGGTCTGCAAGATGAAAACAGGAGAAGTTGAGAATACACAACAGCTATATATATAAAGCCAAAAATGAAAGCATCTGATCCTTTCTAGCTTCTGGAGGCACACTTAGCACCAAATGGGCAGGTTCTACCTCACACAATACCAAGGTGCTGCTGGTTTCCTATCTTTGCTTCGCTGCTAGCTATCCTCAGCCAAAATCTCCCTCACCAAAAACAAAGATCCTTTCTTTAGTTTGGAAACCTACCTAGGAAGCAGAAGGGCACCTTTTGTCCTTCTGTCATCAGGAGCAATGGGAAGAGATGATAATCTCTATCCTTAGCTGGCCCAGTACTTCCTTCTGTAAGATCTAGTTTCTACTTGCTTGCAACTTCCCCAATATCCAGCTGTCAGGACAATGTCTTCTGCCTTCCATGTCTGGCTCAGATTCAGGTATTTTAAGACAGTTTCAGCTAAAATGATCATCTGGTTCTAAGAATACACTTAGCAGACAATACACACTATGTGTCTCTTGAAAAGATGCACAGTAGTTTTGCTGCTGTGGCCGTTTGCTTTGGAAGAAAAAGAGCCTTTTTACCAGAAACCAGCAAGCTCAGCCTCCTGCCACCAATGGGCTTTTGCTGCCACAACCATGAAACTTGTCCAAGATCCCTTTGGAAAAAAAAAAAACCCTCAGTTCACAAAGGCCCAGCAGCATGTGCATGTAACAAGCCTGGTATTTAGCAGCTGAAAGTCCTGCAAATCCTCCATGGACTGCATCGTGCTGCCCAGGTGCTGCATCAAGCATCCAGCCAGAGCGAGACACTGGTGCATTAATCAGCTGAAGCAAAAATGAAAATCCTTGCAGATGTGTTGTTAGCATAGCTGGAATTTTTATCTGTCTAAGGACTATAGATGTGTGACCCACAGCTTGGTGTGGCTGCACAGTCAGCAATCTGGGATACAGAGCACCAAACAGTGCAGAGTCACAATATGTCAGCTCAGCGTCATCCCATATTATAGCAGAAATAAAAAGGGTTTATTTGGAATTCAGCCTTACAGGCTGCATCCATGCTGCTTATTTTGAGGCAGATCTGTAAACTACTTACTTTGGGGATTGCTGCCATTTCTCAAGAGGTAAATCCTGGCTGCAGCCTTAGCTTTAAAGGGCCCTGTGCTTCCCTAACAAGCTGTGTAACAGTTCAGCAGCTTCCATCTGTCTTGTCAGTCCTACTCTTGGCTTCCTGTAGAAAAAGAAAGGTCCCTGGCTCTTTTCTAGAAGTGTTGCCCACTTGATGAACAGATACTCAGGCAGCCTGAGTACAAGCTGCTTAAAAGGAAAATATGCACCCAGGAATAAGGTTTCCTAGCCTGAATGAATGTAGATGTATCTGTAAATGGAAATAGATCAATTATTGATTTTGAGCTACATCTGGGATTTTGTACTGAGGAAGCAAAATCCTCTGTGTTTGCTATAAATCTAGGGTTTGCTGCTTGCAAAACCTTTAATCTCTTTTCATCACTCCAAATTAAATCGCCAGTTTTGCAATCTCTAAAAGCAACACCCAACGTTTTCCAAAGAGCTTTTCAAAAGTCACAAGAGGAAAGAACAGGTAGATCCCAGCAAAATCACTGCAGGCTTCAGCTCTCCAGGACTGACCATGAGCACCAGAGGGAGAAGTGGAACTATTCAACCTCAGTACATAGATGTTGGACTCCAATCCCATTTCTCTTCATCTGTATTTGCCACCACTGTTCACATGGCTCACAATGCCCTTCAGAATGACAGTAATCTTCTCCTAAAGGGAGAAGGCTGAGCAATCTGCAGGCTGTCACCAGTTCCTAAGAGGTTTAGAAGCTGTGTTTTCTGAGAGATGATCATTTAGCCTAAGGTGAGCAAATTTCAGAGTAGTATCACAGTTTCTAGGGCAGGGACACAACTTTTGATTCACTCCCACAGCCAAGTTAGTCTCCAGGAGTGGAGAGAGCTCATTTCCAGTCAACCATTTCCTGGCTCCTCAGCTGCTGGCAGCTCTGGGATGGGAGAAGTCCTGCAACACACATACCTTCTTCAGAAGCTGCTCTTTGCTCCTCACTGTGTCTGCAGAGCAATCTGCTCCTACTACACTTGGTTCTTCTCCCTGTTATGGAAACACGAACACATACTTGGGATTAAGGTAACAGAATTATGACAAGAATTGTGCCATCCAGATCTGCCCATGGTGTTTTTTTCTCTCTGTCTTCCATCTTCTGAATCTTTCAGATGAGTGTTAGATGAATTCCAGAGCCCAGAAATCAGCACAGTTACTGAGCTGGAGCAAATCCCAGGCCTGAGACGCCTGTCAGGAGCACCCCAGGTTTCTGCCCACCTGAGCAGCTCTGGGCACACCTCCCACAGTGGACATGAAAGAATGCACAGGGGGTGAGCAACTTTCCATGAGGATCTACCAGTCCTGCAGAGCTGTGTGTGGAAACATAACATGTTCATCTCTTTTTCTGGAGCACTCACCCGGTGCTGAACCACTGAGTGAGTAGATAAGTGCATACCTGGCATCAGTCATCTTAGCAGACTTCAGCAGCTACAGAGGCTGACTCCTGTTGGAGATGTGCCCCATGCACCAGCCTGGTACATGAAGGGTAGGTATCTACTGTAAGTGTGTCCATATACCAGAAGGTGAGTTTCCCTAATGAAGGAAAGAAGCCTAGCTTTATTTTTTTTTTTTTTCTGAGTTTGTCTTCCACTCATAGTAAAATCTGCTTCCTCAATTTCAAACAAGTGTTTAGAGAGCGCAAGCTGCTGTCTTGGTGGAATGTGCTTTAAGAGCAGCTTAAATTAAAGAAATAAAAGGCAGAAAGCTAAGAGAAATAGAGCTTTTTTCCTTTAAATTTCAAACCGAAAAAAATCAGCAATACAGATTTTCATTAATGTGTTTTACACATTTCATGACCAAACATGAAACCCATGTGCACTACAGACAGCCCATTGTCAATCTTTCTGCCAGCTCAGATTTTTGTAAGTTGTTGGAGGGTGTCTGACAAGCAATGTCAAATCATAATCAGAAAACAGGAATGTTTGGCAATGAGGATGATGCCATTAGAGCTGCAAGAATAAGGAGAGTGGATGAGAGCTTTAGCTGCAGGGGAAACTTGGGCTGAGAAACACCCTCAGTGATGGTGCAGGCAGGGGAGCCTGCAGCAAAGGAAAGGTAGGTGATGATGGCTCATGAGCTGCAGGAGAAAGGCTGGGTTGGATGGGGCTCTGAGCAACCTGGTCTAGTGAAAGGTGTCCCTGTCCATGGCAGGGGCATTGGAAAAAGATGATCTTTGAGGTCACTTCCAACCCAAACCATTCTATGATTCTCAGAGGAAGCAGACAATCAGGACTCCTGCAAGCAAAGGGATGTACCCTTGAGATTTCAGAAGAATTTTGAAGAACCAAGCTGCTGTCCAAAACCACAGTAAAAACTGCAGTAAATTCCAGCAAATGTAGCACTGGAAAAAGGAAGAAATGCAGTGCACTTCTTAGTGTTTAGGAATGCAAGTCCTGCAAAGCAAGGTTTTACATAAATTACTCTTAAGTCATTTAAAAAGCCACAAAAAACCCCAAGAAAATAAGAGAAAAGAGAGAATCGAGAATACATGCTCTGCATCATGTAGTTCAATTACCTTGATAAGTGAAACTGATTCCATTGCTACATGGGTGGTAAGCTTGGGGTTTAGCAACACTCAATACACACAGAACATTTTTATGCAAGAATATTTTTATGCAATGCTCTGCAAACTGTCAACAACACGTGGCTTTCCAGCTGATGAACCTTTACAGACCTTTGAAAATGAGGACATCCAGTGGCTGAATGTTATAACTGGGATTTTCATCAAGGATTTATGCCTGGGGTAGAACCTCACCAGTTATGTGAAATTTCTGCCCTTCACAGAGACTTGAATTAGGTCATGTGTGGAGCAAAGGCTTTTACAGAAATCCTCTGTGCTGGGGTGAATTCTGCTTAATTACAGGGCTCATGGTTGTAACAAACTGAGGCAAGCTCCAATCACTTAGTAATAACTAGAATATTGTTTCACCTTTCTTTCTCTGCTTCCCTGTCATCATAGGCTTATGCTGATATTTATATTTTTTAAAAAGTCCAAGTAAAAACAAACAATAAAAAATATGAAAGCTTCCAAATCCCATCATGTTTCTAGTTCAGTCTCTAGGTCTCTTATTTAGTTACAGAGAGTAAACATGCCTGTGAGTTTTAGAAACCCTCAGCACCTAGCCAATCCCTTTGGAACCAATCAGTACAGCAAGTGTCACCATGCTTTTAGTAATTTAGCCTTAGATGTACCCATTTGAATATTTACACCTAGTTCCTATATTATAATAATATTTAGTTGCAGTAATTAATCTAAATTCTAAATACACAGTGTAGGAGAAGAATTAAAATAATAATAGATCAAATTCATGCTTTCCTGCCAGGAAAGTATAGTAACACAACTCAACAATATCACATTCTAGGACAAGAATACTGTACAGAACATAGAAGAAGCAGAATGAAAATATGAAAAAAGTAAAGTAACATGTAAAGAAAATGGCCCAATGGACATCTCACCCAACATTAGGCACTGGATTTCATTTGGCACTGAATGTGGCAGCTGAGAATTGCAAAACTGCTGCGTTTCCACAATGAGGTGGGTAAGGCCAGCATGAAGAAAAACCCTTACCTTCCTCAAAAGCTGATTTGAACAAATGTCACTCTTGACTGTATCTACATGCCCAGAGTAATCCCTTGAAGATTTTTCAGGTAGTGTCATACAGTTCATACCTCTGAACCAGCAAAACCAACTACTTAAAACAGAGGGGGAAAGAGCACCCCAGATCTTCTCCCAGCCTCCACCAATCCATTTCAACATGGAGTGCATGGTGCAGTCTCCACCTTTGGCTCCCACTGTTTTTTTCTGGCCTAGGCTGATTGTAGTTGCACTGATTAAGTCTCCCCACCTGGACAGATGTAACCACCTCAGTTCATTCCAGTACAAAATGCCATTGCAATTTAAGCCTACATTACTACTTGTCCCCCTCTCCCCTGCTCTCTCTCCTGTGCCAGCCAGCACTAATGCTCATGCAGGCACATTATACACAGTTCATGCAAGCTGATTCAACTGGAATCCAATCCAGCCATCATAAGTAGCTGAATCTGCTCTCTGAACTACTTCAGTTCCCAATTCCATGGGACAAGTACCAATTCAATACACTTTTAATCAGTTGCATGTTTTTAGAGGCTGAGGCTACACTTTCAGCCTAAGCTTAAACCACTTAGACAGTGAGTTACTTTAGGCTTATTCTATGTCAGAAACTGAACCCAGTGCCCTTGTGATTAGCAAAAGAGCGTGTTTAGCCCTGAAGCTCCCCAGCAAGACAATTCTCTCACACTTTGCCGGTGCTCTTGCAGCTGAGCACAGGCTGGACCATTTCTCAAAGGGCCTCAGGTCAATATTGACCATCCTGAACCACTCTTCAGCCTAAACCTTTCTAGTTAGAGGCTTCTGCTAAGAAAAAAAAAAATTAAAAAAAAAATAAAAATTAAAAAAACCTCTTCCCCTTTGCCTCCCCTTCCCCAAGCTCTCCTGTGCATTGGTCACAGCTGTGGGATAAGATCAAGCTTGCAGATCTTGTGGGAAACCAAACCAGTATGAGAAATACAAAGGAACAGATTGGTTTTTTATTTCATTGGTTTTGAATGCTGAATCAACACAGCATATAGTACATGAGCATTAGATCTGATTGAAGAAAGGAGGTGGAAATGTTTGGTCAGCAGTTTGGGAGTCTATTTTTACCAATTTGGCTCACGGCTTAGTCAGAAAAACACTCAGCTTGGTGCAAAGAAGGTGCCAGGAACATACAGCAAGAGAGGAGAGAGAGACTATATCAATGCCAGTTTTGATCAGTTCACATTGTTCTATCTTAGACTTGGAAATTTTACTGCTTTTTCATTTGGGAACTATATTTAGAGCTCATAAAAATAAAATAGTGAACAAAAAGCATGCTGGGCAGTACCAGGAATTTACTTTCTTTGAAGGAGAGCTGTAGTGTTCATAGACTGACTCTTCTAGAATTGTAACACATTTTTATTCTCTGACTTGGGGCTTATGAAGAGCAGAATAAGAATCCCATGATGGATTTCTAGACCTTGTATTAAAAAGATCCTGTATGATAGGTGATATTTGGGGTGGCCATGCCTGCTGGCTAACAGCATAAAAGCTTCTGCTGTCTTTCATACATTGTAATGTAATGTGGAAGCAAAGAGCATGACTGAGAAATTTAGGTTATTTTTCTCCCCATTTTCTCCCCATTACTCTTAGTGTTCTCTGTGTCTCTAGTATCTTATGTTTTCTGGACCATTAGTGTCATACTCAGCTACTTACTTGATTTTAACATTGTGTTGAGGAAATTGGTGCACTAAGCAAAGTCAAGTCAAGGTTCCCAGTCAAAGTGAATTGCTCTTTGTTCCTCCACAAAGGTTATTTTAATTACAAACTTCACACAGGAGCTCAGGAGGCACACCTAAATTACAGACAGCAGGCAGGGACAGGTGGGGAGAAAGTGGCTTGGAACTCAGAGGTGTTGCAACCTGTGCTGAAACATAAGAGAACTGACAAAACTAAATACCAATACCAATTCCTTCAACAGCACTATGACATGTTTTTTACATAGAGCCCTACCAACTCACAAGAACTTAACCCTGAAATTAGAAAGATCTTTTCAATTAGCATAGTTTTATGGCTAGATTATGCAGGCTTTATACAAGTTATCTGCATTTCATTGAATTCATTATGAATGCAACCACAATGGACTCATTTCTCCAGAGGCTGCTTTAGATTATATGTTGACAAATTATATATTGACAGATTACATGGTGACAGGCAACTCATCCTTGCATTCCTTTCACCAGCCCATCAGACAGAAACCTCACTGCACACAGGCTGAAAATGACAAAACAACCACATTACTTCCTGCTCATGTGTCTAATTTGCTTTCAAAGTGCCTGTTTTCATCTGAAAGGCATAAAGGAAAAAATATTGCTATCCTTTCTACTTAGAGAGAAAAAGAATGTGTTAAGTACTGTAAGTAAAAACACAACAGCAAATATGCATTTTGATTTTCCAGTAGTACAAAGTTTATAGAGCCATTACTGATATAAGAATCAACCTTAGATGTCTGTGGAGGTGACTAAATACTCCCCCCTCCCACTTTGTATGGTATGAAAACTATTCTTTTCAGCTAAAAACATTCAGAAAGTTATGTAGCACCTATAGCTGATTCCCTGCAGAGTAAAAAGATAAATAAATCTCTGTTGTCCTTTAATACAAACTGGATGCTACATCATTCTGTCTGTATCAGCCTGAGCCAGTGATCTGGACCTAACACAGTTGTCTGTAAAAGAAACCAGGAGATATAAGACAGAGAATTGCTGGCTATATCCTGCTGGGGTTTGAAAATAGTGAGGCAACATATACTGTGTTTTAAAGAGATTTATCCATACATTCACCAGATTATCTTACAATTTTGAAGGCCTAATGGATAAAAGCAATGTTTAACATATTGGAAAAATAACAGATGTATATCACAGACCTTTGGTTTTCCACTTTAATGATAGTGGATGTTTTTATTTGACTTAATGAACTGTGAATATTGCAATTCACCTGACTGATTGCATATGGCCATTCCTGTCTTTCTCAAGTTCCAGCATAATTTTCTAGAATAAATAAATTAGCACAGATTTAAATGGTTCAGCTTCACAGCCATCAGCTGCTGACCAGTTATAGAAATGGCCTTTGCATGGCTACTCATCCATTGACACCCATTCCACTCCAACATAGGCACTACAGAGGCATTAATAAAGAGATAGGATCTTGCCCTGATGCTCAAAAAACAGATTCTGAAGGGATTTTCCAAGCAATAGAAAATTAGTTTTTCTGGGTTCAGTCCACATGCCCTACCCTGCCCATCCACCACAATGTTTAGAGCCAACATCTCCACTCAGATTTATTCTCCAGTCAAAGTCTGGAGGACTTCAGCAGATGACTCCTAAAAACATTCCCCTAAAGTAAGCATTACTACCTCTCTATCCTGGCAGCACTGGGTTTCTCTAACTTTATAAAACACCCATTCTAATGTAAGATTTATCTCAAACAAGCAAGAGAATTTTAGATGACCTAACAACCTGCTCTGTTTAGGGCAGGTAAAAAGGATGAGTTTAAAGGGCCAGTGAAGCTCTCCAGGAAGAGAAGTAGTGAGCCGCATAGTCTGTACACAAATACATTATGGCATGTCTTGAAACTAGTGTCACTCTCCTTTAACCTTTTGTGCTTATTTTTCTGTACTGGAAAGTGGCAGGCCATTAGCAGCACACTCAAGTGAATTGCTGGCTCCTCTTGAACAAAACCTGGAGGTCTGCAGCCCGCCACAGCCATGCTGCCAGTCACTGGGCTGTACTGCAGGGACTGGTGTGACAGGAGGATTTATTTTATAGCCCAGATGGAAAATGATGGTGCTCTTGCAAGGCATTTCAGAAAGTCTTCCCTCTAGAAAGTCTTCCTCTTATTTAACAGGGACAAGTGACACCTGATTAAATTGCAGAAAATGCAAGCGCAGACATTGCTCACTGGTCTTGGGGACAGCTACACTGAGGCCACCAGAGCTGTGTGGTCTTGTATGGAGACCAACATAGTTACTACTGCTTTGAAGTAGATAAAATAACACACAGTGTTCTTCCTCTCTGAAAACAAAACAAAAAAAACCAGTCTTTTTTTAAACCTGCCAAAAGGCATGGGAGCCAGGGTTAGGTGAGCAGAGGACAGCATGTTTATCTACTCGCTTCCAAATAGGCACAGCCCACTCATCATGTGAGGCTGTAAGCAGAGCTGCAATACCTGTGAGCAAGGCAGGTTTTGGGCAAAGAGAAGGCTCTTTTTTTTTTTTTTTTAAGTCCCATTTTCAAGCATGGGAACTGAAATTGGACTTTCTAAACCTGAATTTGAAGCACATGCTTTCAGGAACACAAGCACCTATTTCACATTTAACAACCAATCAGCAAGTCAAAGTGCAAAGAAAACAAATTTAGCAGATTGAAAATTATGAACAAACACTTCAAGACAGCAAACACATCCTCATTTTTGGGATTATTTTGGGATACATTAGCAAGGAACAGCTGCATCACTGAAACTAGGAAGCTTTAATTTCCTGTTGGAGTGCTATGAAAAATAAAAAATGCCACTGGAAATACATTTATGGAATTATCTGTAATGAGGAAGAGGGAATGGTTTTGATGTTGGAACTATGGTGTCACCCCTAAATACAAGAAAAGCATGCATGTGCAACACAAGAGAAGGCAGAGTATACATACTAGGGCTTCTCGCAGAGACATTTCCTTGTGCATCAGTGCTATATTGCATCAGCTCCTGGAGGAGGAAGGGTAATGGTAAAAAGAGGAGGTACAAAGACAGACAACAAGATCTGTGTGAACAGAGGAGGTTGGGTGTGGAAGGACAGGTAAGGACACAGCAGGCTTTGGGTAAAAAAAGAGGTAGAAGCAAAACTCGCCTTACTCAATGTTACTGGGAGAGCTGTCAAGGCCCAGAGCCACACTAGCATTTTGGATGACAGACTGAAAAAACTTTATATTATTCTTGACCTCTCAGAGGTTTCTCTGATTTTTCAGATTTTCCATGCTTGTGGCTTGGCATCTGCCTTGAGGAAATAAACCCTCTAAGCTGCACACCAACATTCTCGGAAAGGGGCTGTTAAGGCAGAAATGACCCAAACGATAATTTTCATAATTGCCCAGAGGCGTTACAGAGTCCAACTGTACCCAGCTTCAGGAGAAAACATGGACCTGGTTCTCACAGCTTCTTTGCCGCACTTGAAACCCTCTGTAACAATCCTTCCTGGGCCACGGAGCAGCCACCAGGAAGGATGGACAAGTAGGGACAGGAGGCATGCTCCAAGGAGGGCACAGGAAATGGGATACACAGTACCCACCCAAATCCTCACCACTCTCAGGACTGTGGTCTTGTGGTGACACTGTTAGCCTTCTGCTGTCAAAATTCTTACCACATTCTGTTACATGATAACTACCTTAAAAAGACTGAATAACCTTTAAACTTAGGTAAGCAGGATGTATCTCAGAGCATAGTAAGGAAAAGGCAGCTCTTTGCTCTCTCCCCATAGACAGGAGCCCTAACTTCCCCAGCAGCAGCACGCTGACAGAGAAAGCAGGGAATAATGGATGGACATCCAGAAAGACAGTCAGCACCCAAGCAAAAGTGTCTTCTCTCCCAGGGAAACAGTAGTGCCATAAGAAATGGTAGATTTTTTAGAATTATAGCAATTCACTCCTAGAAGAAAAGCCTTGTTCTCAAAATAATTCAACAAATTATTATAAACAAGGGGTAAAAGATGAAACTTCCTGTTGCAGGGCAATGAGAAAAATACTGGTGAAAAAGAACGGCTGTCTTCTCACTGACCAGCTCAAAAATCTCAATGAGTTTCAACTACCAAGAACAAAGAAGAATGTAAACAGCTGCTGCTAGTCACAGCAGCACCAAAAACAGGGTCTGTTACATCCTTGGTTTTTCCCTTAAATCTTCAGAAAAATCCTTTCTGTGCTCGAAGTGCCATAATTTTGAGAAAATTATACCATGTTTTCAATGCTTAACACTGATTTATATGCAAATTATAGCTCAGTCTTATTTAAACAATCTAGAAAAACATTCTTCATCCATTATGCATGAGTTGTTCCACAAAGCTCTTGATACAGATTATAGAGAAACAAGATGCACTGAGTGTTGAAAGTTTTGATAACACTGAATGATTAAATAACTTCATAGTAAATCAAACTCTAAGGTTTTCTTGAGGAAACTCTTTCCTACGCTCCTCTTGCTAGGCAAGCCAAAGAGATTCAAGCTGTCAGTAATGAAGAACATGTTGCTGTACCAACAGCAAACACAGGTACAGCTTACTACAGTTCTCCAGATCAGGAAACTTCTAGAAAAGGCATTCAATACAGACCACGGACATTTCCCTTCTTAGGGACCCACACCTTGCTGAGAATGTTAAATTTTAACAACTTCTTAAGACCACTAAAACCTTTTATGATCCCAGTCAACCCTGAACATGCATGGGATCTGCTGTTCCAGCCAGATTCCTGTAAGTTTCTGGGACCTGACAGAACTCATCCAAGAATACTTAAAGAGCTGGCTGGTGTCATCACAAGATCTCTGTCAATGGCTTTTGAATGGTTTTGGGAATCTGGAGATGTCCCAGCTGGCTGGAAGCTGGCAAATGTTGGCCCAATTTTCAAGGACTGCCAGAAGGATGAACTTGGAAACTACAGGAAAAACAGGCCTGCCAGTGGCTCTTCTATAACTGGAAAAATTATGCAGAATATTATTCTCAAAGTTATTGAAAAACACCTGAAGGATGGCACAGTCGTCACTCACAGCCAGCACAGCTTCATAAGGGGAAAGTCCTACTCCTCAAACCTAATTTCCTTTTAAAACAAAGTAACCCATCTAGTTGATCAAGGGAAGCCAGTTGATGTAATCTTGGATTTCAGCAAAGCTTTTGATACTTTCTCTCACCAGATCCTTCTGGCCAAAACATCCAGCACTCAGCTGAATAAACACATCAAGTGATGGCTGAGTGACTGGTTCATGGGTCTGNTATTGAAAAACACCTGAAGGATGGCACAGTCGTCACTCACAGCCAGCACAGCTTCATAAGGGGAAAGTCCTACTCCTCAAACCTAATTTCCTTTTAAAACAAAGTAACCCATCTAGTTGATCAAGGGAAGCCAGTTGATGTAATCTTGGATTTCAGCAAAGCTTTTGATACTTTCTCTCACCAGATCCTTCTGGCCAAAACCTCCAGCACTCAGCTGAATAAACACATCAAGTGATGGCTGAGTGACTGGTTCATGGGTCTGACACAAAGGGTGACAGTGACTGGGGGGACACCAGACTGGTGACCTGTCACTAGTGGGGTTCCACAGGGCTCCATCTTAAGCCCTGTGCTCTTCCACATCTTCATAGATGACTTGGATACAGGATGGGAAGGGATACTGGACAAGATGACACTAAATTGAGGNGATTTCAGCAAAGCTTTTGATACTTTCTCTCACCAGATCCTTCTGGCCAAAACCTCCAGCACTCAGCTGAATAAACACATCAAGTGATGGCTGAGCAACTGGTTCATGGGTCTGACACAAAGGGTGACAGTGACTGGGGTGACACCAGACTGGTGACCTGTCACTAGTGGGGTTCCACAGGGCTCCATCTTAAGCCCTGTGCTCTTCCACATCTTCATAGATGACTTGGATACAGGATGGGAAGGGATACTGGACAAGATGACACTAAATTGAGGGGAGCTGTTGACTCCCTTGAGGGCAGAGAAGCCCTGCAGAGAAACAAAGACAAATTAGATAGCTGAGCAATCACCAAATATATGAAGTTTAACAAGGAAAATGATGGATCTTGCACCTCACCAAAGGAATTTTAAATTATACCAGCTAATTAATCAGCTGGTGATCAACATCCAGGTCACAACAAAACCCTGTGGCACAGAGAGCTCCTTGTTATAATGAGGTGCCCAGTAGATCAATTTTGCCTTTTCAGAGCCAGAAATATTTTTCTCCTTTCCTGTTGAGGAATTGCTATCTCTGGTCAGGGCTTGTGATCTTCCATCCCTCAGCTGCAGAAGCAAACTGAAGTCTCAGGCTTTCTGGAAACCCAGGGAAGCTGCTTTGTGCATAAGTCTTTGGAACTTCTTTAAAACATTTCATTCTCTCCATGCTTTTCTAAAGACCTAAGCTCAGAACTCAGCTGTCAGCACTGCTCCAGCATGATACTAATACTCTGAGAAGTCATACTTTAATATACCACTTCAGCGTTTGTCTAAAATTTGAGACAGACTAATTATCTAACTTTCAGAGTGAAAGGTCTGAAAGTATTAGAAAGCCCATCAACACAGGTAACTGTGGGAAAATGTGTTTTGCAGAGAGCTGGCTACAGCACATCCATGGGAGAGAAAAGCTGAGAATGCTGAGCATTGTGAAGAGCTATAAGTAGCAAAAGTGCCTTGTCTGGTGAAAGAAACTTACCTAAACTTACCTAATATGCAGAGCTGGATAGCACAAGGAAGAGTGCTTCCATGTTTGCCTCTCAGAGAGGTCAGCAACTTTAAAAGAGGGAATATTGCTTCCCAATCTAGTCTCAGCAGCTGTCTGCCCCTCTTACAGGTTAGACTCCTTCCCTCTTCCAGAGGCCAGAAATAGTTTGCTCCTCTTTATTTCTGCCTGAGCAGCCAATTTTCCTGCTTCTGAAGCACCATCTCTTTCTGCAGTCTCTCAGCAATTCCATAAACACAAAGGGATAGGGCCTGGAGGCGTCATAAAAACCTTTGTCTACTGCTTGCATACCTATTTACAGTTCTGTAGGAGGACAGCTACAGAAGATTTCCCAGAGTTGTTCAGCCCTGTCCCTCAGCAAATGCCATTTTTAGGTCTGTCACCAGAGATAAAAGAGGCAATTTCTCTGTAAACAGAGCTCACACAACATATGCTGCTGAAGGCTTCCTCCAGCACTTCCCACAGCAAGGACACCATTTAGGGCTTTAGCTACAAAGATTACATTCATGCCTTTGTAGTTTCACATTTAAATAGGGAATTTTAAAGTTCTGCAATTTGAGGGGGAAAAATAAAATTACAACTTCACACACTATTCCAACCTGAATTAGTTTTATCTTCAGAAATTAAGAGAAACACTTGGATTCTGAAACTAGCTTTCTATGACTTTAAACAGTTAGCAATTTCTTGAGTTTCTGACACTTCATTTCTGAAAAACTATGACAGTTTCATCACATATTTTCTTCTAGAAAACCTAGCACTTCCAAGCTCCATTTCTAGTATCATTTTTGTCTAGGGCACACTGGTGAGGAAGTTGGATAGGGTTAAAATGCACAGGACTGTTAGACCTCAGATTCCAGGATGTTTCATCTCCAGGCCATCAGAGAGTTGGACTTGGTATGTCCATCTGTGGAAACAATCTCCTCAAGTCTTCTGGGATTAGTACATTCCTTTACACATTTGGGAATGCTTGTTTTTCATCTGCTTTTTTGTTGTTTTAGATCCAAACTATCTACAAATTATATTTATCTTCTGAAAAGCCTGCAATTCTGTGTCTGTAACGTGTGTAGTGACAGAGCCCCTTTTTGCTAACAATTAGGGTTGAAGTTTTAAAAACAACCCAAGACATATAATCAAGTGAATTCTGTACAAAGAATTCTCTACCACAGAATAAAACATAATTCAACTCTGAATAATTTTAGAGAGGGAGAAGACACAATAGCTGTGTTAGGATGCAACTCGTGTGCAAAACAGAAACTTGAATAAAGCACATTAAAAATATTTACTAGAATTTGTAAGAGAGGAGGCAGATACATTGCACATCATTTCCATTAAGTAGGAGGAACAACCTGTTCCCATTCTCATGTCAAGCAGCACAACTGCAGGGTCATTCCATCACTTTCCTGAAAGGTTTCACTGCTAAACAATGGTAGCCAAAACAGAGACCTTTGAGAACCAAAGGCAAATGATCACACCAAGAAGTGCTGAACCCAGCCCCTACACTGGTTCAAATACAATTGATCAGAAGAATCCAACACCATTGTTTTTCTCCTCCAACTGATTCAGCAAATTGTAAAGGAGATGTTTTGGAGTCTGGAGGGAAGAATTGCTCATATGGAAATTAGTGAGAAAGAAAGGAAAAAAAAAAGAAAAAAATCACAGTACATTCGTCCTGTAAATAAACAAACCCAAGATCATTTCTACCACCGTGGTCACCCAGGAGAGACTTGTTTCTCCATTGGCAGTAATTAGTTACAACTGCAGGAAAACAATTTTAATAAATTTCACCTCTGTTCAATGGTGGAGGTGGCTGAAAGGGGAGACAGTAAGCTGCCTAAACAAGGCCTTCAATCACCCACTCAAAAACCTCTCCTGTCTTTACAGGAAGGGCAGGGAAAGGATATAAATAAAAGAATGAGGCAACTCTCACTGGGTGATTTGGGTTTTTGTCAAGTGGTATTTTGTTTGCTTGGGTTTTTTTCCCAAAAAGCAGCATATAGAGGATGGTTTTCTTATCCATCAGTGCATCAACATTTTTCACCACACTAAACCTTGGCACAGACATTTTGTCAAGCTTGGAGATGGCAAGTCTGAGATCTGCACTGCGTGAGGGGATTTCTTTTCCCTCTGCTGACGTTATCTCCTATAACTACCTGAAGTCCTCAGACAACCCGAGGTACCACACAACAAATGGCATCATGCTCAGAGCTGTAACCTCCCTGCTCACAGGGATCCCAGCTGTGCCTTGCTTTAGCAGCAGCTCATATACTGATGCCTGAACACCAACAACTGACAACAGCATGCATGGGGCACTACACTGATGTCTACAAATTCTTCCAGAAGGATCATGCCAAACCCTACACCCCATTCTGGCCTTGGCCAGGACTTAAGCTAACATTTAAATGCCTACAAAGTCCCTAAGAAGAGCTTAGCTCCTGGAATTCACATGCCTTCTGAGCAGGGTCTCATAAGATTGAACACTTCACCTCAAAACTGTTTTCCTTCTCCTACCACAGAGACTGTTTAGATGGCAACATTACACATCCTCCTTTTTTAAGTGGTATAGCTGTCAGGCCATGCTTTCTTCTTGGGCCCAACCACTAACAGGATGGAAAATGTTCCTGAATGCTATGAAACAAACACTGTCGGGAAGTGGAAAGTGGTTTCTATGCTTGAAAGAAGAAAAAAAAATCTCAAGAAGAAATATTACACATTTGTGGTCTTTTCTACAGCAGGATGTTCCTTTTGTGCCCATATTTTTCCTCATTGCTTATTTAATGTTTCAGAAATTAATATGGAAATTGCTTATCACCTGGAGGGAAAAGCATTATGCTGCTGGGACAAAACTCAAGAGATACTGCAGCAGGACTAGGAGCTGCAATAATTTTTTAGGGAAGAGAACACCATCATGCACATTCAGTCTTTCTGTGAAAATAGTCCCTTATCCAAGAAGGATCAGAGGTCTCCTCTGATGAGATGTGGCAGCCAGCCTGGGGAATATGCAACAACATCAACCAAACATCTTTGCCCCATCCACCAGAAGGAAAGTTATCTCCAATACCATGTGTACTATTAGGTATGTCAGATGCCAGGAATACATATCTAGCAATAATTCCTCTATACTGGACTAACTGTATACAGGGATGGAAGGCAGGAGACTGCAGAAGTATCTACATTAGTCTTCTAGATCAGATTAAAAGGATATGCTTTTCAAGTAGGTTCTGAATTTGCCTCAGTGATTGATTTGTATTGTATCAAGTAGTATCAAACCATAAAAACAAGATTCCTCACAAAGATGCATTCCCAGAGCACCCCAGCATACTGCAGCCTCAGGTAGGCATTAGTCCATAGGAACAGACCACAGCACAAGCCAAAGAAATACCCTAGCCTGAAGTGTGTGTAGCACCAACTACTTTAGAGTAAAGAGATTTACTTTTCTACTGTATTTTCTAAATTAGAAATTGTCAAGATGAAAATCTGATCCCATGAGCATCCTCTGCATATCTCTTACTAGAGCTATATCTAGAACCTTTGAAGTGAAAGAAAGTAAGAGGAAATGAAAGCCACCTAATCTTGAAGTCAGATTTGCCCCCCACATAACTCTGCTACTGTTGTCAAGGTTAGGAAAAGTTATTGCCAATCAACAATGGAAGTTGGTTGATTAAACAATTAGTTATCCTTCAGACTCCAAAGTGAATACTCCCATCATCTATATCTGTTCTGCATGGCTACAGCTGTGTTCTCAAATGCCAGAGCCAAACCAATGACTTTGTCTTTTCTTACACAAAAAGATATCGCACCTGATAGAAACCTTCAGCTGAATTGAGCTCCTGCCACCAACTGATTAGCAACAAAGAGTGGTACATTGGTCATTCAACCAGATTTAAGTCTTGTAAAGAATGCTTCTGGGATGAACTGTTCAGGTATGTATGACAGATGCTGCATTACCTCTCCTACTAGTAAATATTTGTTTTGATTCCAGAAACAGCAAAAGCTTCCCCCAGCATTTCAAGTTCAACATGCATGTTTTCAACTTCCATTGTTCTCAGTGCATGGAGGAAAAAAAACACAGCAGCACAGCTGCTGACTTCAGATTCCTGTATAAACAGGGCATTTTCACAAGCTGTTATGTATGGGTGACTATGTTAATGGCTGTAAAAGCCATTTTTAGTAGCAGTATTTTTGTAATCTACCTGTAATACCTAACATATAGGATGGTGAGGAAAAGGTTTCATGACAACCTTACCATGTGCTTTGTGAGGAGTTCTAAGACCCAAATCCCATGGAAGTACAAAGGAAGAAATAAAACCTATTTGCAGCTACTGAGTGCCATTGATAGAGTTCCTCCATTTTTAAGCCATGCCTTCAAGGCAAAGTCAAGCTTACAATTCATGCAAATGAATTGGTTTAGAAGAAGAAACTACAAAGATATATCTCATTTCTGAAACTAAACCCATTCATAGACCAACCCCAAATTGCAGCAGTCCCTAACTCTTGAAAGGATAGCTATCCAAGACCAAATAGCTTCTTTACTTTAAGACAACTGGCCGTGAGGTTGTGAGCTAGGCCTCTTCATGACAGACTGAGAGCAGCAGATCAGAGTATAGTCTGCATTTTCTTTCATCTCCATACTTACATACAATCACAAAATCACAGAATTGTTTGGGTTGGAAAAGACCTTGAAGATCATCAATGTCCAACTGTTAATCCAGCACTCTAATCCTCAAATGCCACATCTACATGTCTTTTAAATATCTCTAGGGGGTGACAACACAGCCACTTCCCTAGGCAGCCTGTTCCAACAATGACAACCCTTTCAGTGACGAAATTTTTCCTAATATCCAATCTAAACCTTCACTGGTGCAACTTGAGGCCGTTTTCTCTCATCCTGTAAGTGGGAGAAAAGATCAACCCCCATCTGTGTAAAACCTCCTTTCAGGTACCTGTAGAGAACAATAAGGTCTTCCCCTCAGCCTCCTTTTCTCCAGAGTAAGCCACCCCCATTCCCTCAGCCATTCCTAACAAAACCTGTGTCCCAGATCCTTCACCAGCTTAAAGTCATAAATACACCACCTATAAAGGTTCATATAAACTGACTTGGCATTAGTGTGCACTGACCTTGTTTCAGTTCAAGTAAGAAAGCAGCAGTATGAAAGGACTTGGAGGTTTCAGTATTTATTGCTAATTATTCACCTGTGCAACTTTTCAAAACTATTTTAACTAAAGCAAATTGAACAGTGCTTACACAAACATTAGTTTCATTCACTGTAGCATAATATACACACAGTTACATCAAATAAGCTTCAAATACACAGTCTCATTTTCTCATTGTCTGACTCCTCAGTGCTTTCAAAGTTTTCTTCATGATTGGTGCTATTTCTTCAATAAAAAGAAAACAAAGAGACCAGTTAGGATTACAGCTATGAGCAACTTAAAATTGTATTAGTATAATATTAAGCACATATTAGTAGGCAGAAGGTTAAAACAATTAAATTTATCATCTTGGGAAATGCCACTTACTTTTGGTAGGCTTCTTTCCATCTTGAATCATGACGCCTGAGCCAGAACTTCTACAGTTGCCAGCAGGTATCAGATTTGATAATGTGTTATTTCTGTCTCTCATTTCTGGAATCCCTGTTCTTTTAAAACAAGCAAGTAAGGAAAAAGTTAGCATTTAATATCAAGTCACTATTTGCTTTGGCTCATTTTGAGAAAAAAACCTAAAACCAACAGCCTGATTGGATACATTTAAGAGACTTTACACATTTCAAAGTCATGTGATAATTCAGGTTAGAAGGGATCACAGATGACTATATTTTCCATTTTAATTCTTGAACAAATATTACCTTTATAAGGTTTCATGTCTCTTATTAGTCTTTAAAATGAAATTATCAGAGTTTATGACAAATCAAAATGGCCAGCAATACCACTGTGATTCATAGTGCCCTGCACTCTAGGTTGCACCTTGTGTTAATTTTCCTCTGAACACAGCTGAACTGCTAACTAGCTCATTGACAGAAAATGAGGGCAAATGTTTAAAAACAAAACCTCTGTAACTGGCTAGCAAAAGGCACAATAACTAACAAAACATCATGTTGAAATCCTCAATCAACAAGACAAGAATGGAGGCAGATGCATATACAGAGCTGATGCCTCCTGCTAAAGACCATTAATCCAACATAGCGTTAAAGTGTCAGAACAATGTCACCAAATGTGACCAGCCCTGTACACCTCAGAAGCACACACTGAGGATTCTGCCAGCACTCAGTACCACTGCAGGCTAACTGAGAATAGTAGCATGTTAAGGATCTGCACATCTGCATGCAAATCCTTAGCAGGATTTTTCAGCTCCTGCAAGACCAGCTTCTCAAGTGAGAATTTCAGCCATACAAATTCTGCAGCTTAAAAAACCAATAGTCAAAGCAGTGAAGTTTAACTCCTTGTGCCTAAACAAACTCTTTGGTTCTCAAGGCAAATCAGTGACCCTCTTAAAGCTTCTTTCATGTCTGAGAAAAAAAAAAAAATCATGCAAGGCTTGGTCTACATCATTCAGCTACTGGTCTAGAGATCACTGGAGCACAAAGGACAGATGTACTTGTATGCTACTGTACTTGAAGCACCTAAACTGGAAAGGCAGATCTGTCACAATACAGAATCAACCTCCCACAGAGCAGGTGAAAGCAAAAGTGCAACTCAAAGTGCCTTAAACTACTGCCTTGGTGGGGGACTATCTTTTCATTGGAAATAGCAACAGTATGGAAAGAACCTTCCAAATCTCTCCAGCGAAAGGCACAGTTATGAAATTTATCTGGTGTAAAAGCTGAGTTTAAGAGAATTCTTACATTCAGACTGCCCTTCCTAACCCATACTTACAACCACCTTGAGCAGCAAGGCTGTTTGACTAAGCTTCTGAAATTCACAGGGGAAAAAAAAAAAGTATTAAAAGTTCCTGCGGTTCATTCTGGTCAGCTGTATCACACCAGGCAGCTGACTGGGATTTTATCAAAGCAGGAGAACATGTGAGGCTACTAGGCAGGTTTATAGACCCAAAACATCAACAATGGAATTGCCCTAGGACGCCAAGTAGCTTTAGTGCAATCTGGAGAAAAGAAACAGCGTCCACTTACACTCCAGCTGGGAGAGTGAATTCACTGGCACTTTTGAGAAATGTGCAATGACAATGCACACATCACAGGGGAGTACATAAGACTTAAAAGGCAAGTTTGTTTCTAGCTACCATCCACTTAAAAAAAGTAAATAGAGTTATTTGGAACTTTAAAATTATTTTGCAAGCACGATTTTGAACTGACAGAGGCAGAAACTCAAAAGCATAGTACATTGCACTTACTTGCACTTCTCTGTGGGATGAAACTGGATGACAGCTCCTGCTATCCCATGGATTTCTTGCTGTCGGCAAATGCCCCTGGGTGGTTTTGCTGCACCAGCCACATAAGCCATTTTTGCTTGCCTGCCTAACACAGAAGAAAGGAGCAGAGGATGTATGGCTTTTCAAGTCCTTCATGTCCAAAATTCTTTGCATTGCTGCTTAGAATCCTTAGTCCAACCAGTAAGGTAAAATTTGTCTAATGCATAATATTTGCAGGATATACCAACATATTGTATTAATGCATGTGTTTATTTTTTAAGCAAATTTTAATTTAAGTGTAACAGTGTTTGTTCTTTATGATTTCTCCTGGAAGCACAGCATTAGTACTCACTGCAAACAAATCACTAAACCAAACACATTGCCAAGAACAGCAGAAGAGATTGGGTTTTGTAAATGAAAGAGTTAACCAGAGATTTTACCTTTTGGTTTCTCAGAGTGAGCTGAAAGAATAATTTTTGTAAGGATCTTCAGTTTCTCCTCTCTCTGATTAAACAGTCTCCAGTACATTTCACGCCAAGACTCATATTCCAGAAGGCTCTCATTTTTAAAATCTCTTTGGCAGTGTTTCTTCCATAAGTGGTCAGTCTCTTTTATAAACATCTAATTTGAACACAAGATATCTTAAATCTAAGATTTAAAAATAGTATTTTCAAGAGTACCTGTTCTCTGAGCCTACAGACACAACCCAAAAACCTTTGGTGGAAGAAGGTACAGAACAAATCCCACCACATGTGCTGACACAGGTACCCACACCGTGGCAATATCATGCAGGGACATTGACTACAGCCTGGGAATCATAACTTCCAGCAGCAGAGCTAGAATCAGTGAGCCATGCTTACAAGCTGGACTTGTGTTTACAGCACAGGCTCAGGCCACTCCATCTCCCAACTTGAAGCACACAGAGGAAAGGCTAACTTGCCCTAGGAAGGACTGCACACTCAGAACATCAATGTCCAAGTGCATCGTGAAGCTCAAGTCCTGACAGTGTAGATAAGAAATCTACCACACATATGAAATTGCACCCCAGCTACTTCCTGACCAATATGCTTTGCAGGCTTAAGTGTTTGTAACTTGAAAACAGTTGGTTATGACTTTCCCAGCTATTTCAGTAGGAAATACTATGGTCATCTTTCTTTCTTTCTTATTTTTACAAACAGAAATACTATTCTATACACACTGTCTTTCACTTAGTCATCAGTAGTAATTCTCCTGAATGCATTAAACTTCAGAGACTTGATAATGACAGCTGAAATCAAAGAAATTAGTATGCAAGACAGAAAACCAGTGCAGCCCGTGGAGTTGTGGAACTCTGTAGTTCCCCAGATTTAACAAGGCAGAATTTACCATATTACATTTCTCTATTTGAAACAACTGCTCTGGTGTGCAACGTGTTAGCACAGGCTCAAGAATTTCAAAGGGCACACCTCCTGCTTCTTGTAGCACTACAAAAGAAGACAGGACTTTCAGGATGTCACTTATTTTACTCAATGGGTAATACCACACAGACAGTTTAAAATAAAAACACGAGTTAATTTTAGCAGGCACTAACACAACATCCCATGTCAGGCTATGAAAATACTTATAAATCAGCAGTTCCATACTGACTAGCAGTTATACTTGAGGATGCATAGAGCATCTTTGAATAGTCATTGCCCCATTTTTACTGATATGCATCACTTCCTCCTCTGCCTATGCAAGGAAGAAAAGAATGTCTTGATCACAACAAACATGGAGGGAAGGGGCAGAATTTTTAGTTTATCATTTATAGGACATTATTTTAAGTAAACTCAGACCTTTAATTTTATCAGCTTTCAAAATAAAGCTACATTTTAACATAGTCATCAATCCATTTCTGCAAGTGCCTTTCAACTTGCTCCAAGTCACTATTAGTAGGGTGGGACAATATATTTTAGTGTGCATGGAGAAAAAAATCTAATCCCCCTAGAGCTACAAATCCCCTGAAGTACTCACACTCAATATTGTTGTGAAGCGTGCGGACACACTGCTCATACAGCGTGAGCATCTTCGAAAGGCAGACTGCCTTAGAGCCAGAGTAAACCTGCATTTTAGAGTTCAGTCTCTGTCCTGTGAATTGAACTATATCATTGACTTGCTGGGGTGCTTCTACAACAGGTGCTGCAGACACTGCAAGCAAATCATCAGGCAGATTTGACAATGCTTTAAACATTCAGTTCTGAGATAAACATATATTACTTTTACTTATGTATACAAAGTATTTTCTTAATACAAAGTTACTGCATTACAGCATGGGACCCTCACACGTATTGTGAATTGCAAAAGTCCATTCACCATCATCTAAATCCAAGATGCACACTGCAAGTGAGCTGCACCAACTCAAACCAGTCTTGCATTATTTATCACCAGTCTACATGAGCTGTATTCACTCACTCCTCCATTGCTCTGTTACCCATCTACAGAACTAATCCTCCTGAGTTATCTTAGAGAAGCCAGAAGCTGCAATAGCAGCAATGTTTCAAGATCCCAGTGGTAGGAAACCACTGAAGCATCAGAAGAGCTGCTAGGGGAACCACTGGTACTTTATGTCACCTACCTATAATGACACTAGGGGTTCTTCCAAAGCTAGACCTAGTGCCTCATATTTGTTTTACCCAAGATAATTTCTGCTAAGGCTTTGCCTGCTCTAAGAAATGAGTAAAGATATATGGAGCCTGTAGAATTGCCACTTGATTTATGCCTTCTCCAAGTCTGTGGTAAGCTTCCTCAGTATTCCTTTACTCAGCAAGCCATAAGAAGAAAGGCCTTATAACTCCCTCAGCTTCAACATGATTTCAACAGATGAGAAAGTGAGACCCTTCTTTGCCATGGACTGATGAGCTAATACAGCTTATTGGAAAAGGAGATAAAACATTTCTACACAGAGCTGTAAAAACCTACACTATTTCACATTTATGAGCCTTGTAAATTACTCACCTGTAAAGTCTGCAGCACATGGGGGAAATGATTCTAAGATGCCTGGCAGAGTTTTAGGTAGTGGAGTATTAAGCAGCTCTTGGAGGGATGCCACTTTGGCCTGTGCATAGTCAAGGAAAGATTGCTTTACTATTACAAATTTGGGGTTACCCAAGCTTAAAATAAGCTACAATAAAACCCCAAACATTTATGCAAATCCCCAAAATAACTATGATAACTAGAATTCTTGCTTTTCTACACTAAAATTTACTCAAAGGATTACTTTTCAGTATATCCTTTCATACTCCACTTACCAAGACTATAACACAAAAGGAACTTAGTGGGACATCTGCAATTAGCACATAAAGATTAAAGAACAGAATAAATATATAGAGCTAATGGGCTTTAAGATAAATCACTATTGAGGCATGTAGTGAATGAGGCAAAACTGCAAGATGACAAAAGCATAATTCTAAAAGACAAGAAACAGCTTTATACCTGGTCCTATCAAGTTTCCTAGATCACACTCAGTAAGCCATTTAGCCTAAAACATTCACAGCTAATCCCCTAAAAATGGATTTAAAGGTGCAGCAACCTGTTAAGTATGGGTCCCCACAAATAGATCAGGTGCAACATCTAAATTGGGTCTCAGGTGTCCTCCAACTGCAAGTCAGGCACTTACAGGACAAAACGTGCATTCCATACTAAGTATCTATAGTAACTTTTCACAACTGCTTGAATATCAAAAGGCTTTCCTCAAACAGTTTATGTTAGACTATCATACATAAGCCTCTTCATTAATATTCCCTCATATGGGACAGAAGATACCACATTCAGACTGCATATCTTCCATAGTAAAAAAAGCCTAAAGCTTTTGCATACATATTTTCTCAGAGGAGCTACTTAAGCTTTTTGCACTTCAAGGGAATAGGGCAGCTCAGATTAAGAATATGTATAATCTAGTTTTATATGCAATACTGTGGTTTACTTCAATGCATTTAAAGAATGTTCAGTGCCACTGCAAACTTTAATATTCACTATTAAAGAACCACAGCATCTGACAAAAGGACTGCTCTATACACAAAGAGCTGCAGCAGCCACAAACCAGGATGGTCAAGAAAAAAGGTGGACATCTTTCCAAAGGTAACTGCCTCTGCATTTTGCAAGTCAAATGCAGATTAGTTAGTAAGGACCAAATACTATTGTAATGTTGGAAATAATGCTAAAACTACAAGTAGTTCAATTGCAAACTGTATCTTTTTCCCCCCCATTATTGTAATTATTGGCAATTGCAATGCAGCTGATACATGTCATGCAATCTGTTCCTTAAAATAAATACAGATAAATTTCAGTGAAATTAAAAGTCCAAAGCACTTGGTTGTCTGCAGTTTATCTGCTGTTACCTCAGCCCTGTAGTGGTTTACCTTTTTACTGGGAGTTTCTGATTGATCACTCTCACATTTTTTTACATCTTCAACTCCTCCTTTAGCCTGAGAAAGTTTTGAAGTCTTTTGTGGTAATGAGCTGTTCTTCTGTTCACTGCACTTTCTTGGCCATGCACCTGCAGAGGAAGCCTTTCTCCTTCTTTTGTTGGGAACCTCATCATAAGTAAGATAAGATTCAAAAGACATAGTAGGAGGTTCAAATTCCTCATCACTAGATGATTTGGCTTGGTCTTTCATGATGAGATTTTGTTTTGGTTTCTTCACACGTTTAGGACCCCACTGTTTGCAAGCATCCTTACTAGGCTTTTCCTTCAGGGGTAATAAGCCTCCATTGGCTGCAGAGGAATGCTGCTTTTCTGAAATTTTCTTGCTGTCTGTGGAGATGCTCTTTTTGAACTCACTTTCTTTAGCCTGAGAATTGGTATCCTGGGAAGCATGCTTAGAACCACTGCTGCTACATTCTTTATTATCACATGCTTTTGGAGCCTGAGAATTTGTACTTTGATGTGTCTTTTCGCTACAGATATGCTCTTTATTCAACTTTGTAGAAATAGGAGCACTACTGGAACTTCTAAAGGCCAGTACAGATGTTTCAGGCATCTCTGAAGGCTTAATCTCCTTGGAAACAGACGATTTCATCTCATGCTTTTCTTTTTCATTATTTTTTCTTCCTCTGTGATCACTGCAACAATTAAAAAAATAACATCCCATTCTGCAGCTGATGCTAAATTCTTAAACAATCTGATATTAGTAAAACTAACAGCATAAAATCACACCATGTGTCATAGTTTTACAAAACCCAGAATTTAATTCTGCACTGTGTTCTTATTCTTCCATTATCAGCACAGAATCAGAGAGCTCTTGGGTCCAGCACTGCTAAAGATTGAAACAAGAATTGATAGCAAAACAAGTGGGGAGTAGGGACATAACCTTGAGCAGGAAAACAAACGTGGCAGTATTATCTGCTTATAACATGCTGGATACCACTTTTCAGAAAGGTTCCCTACATGCTTTATAACAAAGACATGGTGCTTGAAATAACTAGGAGACAGAAAAATTTACAACATGCTCTGTAGGTGATACAGATTAACAGGTCAGTCTTTATGATTTGCTTATCACAGGTTCTGGTATTTTACTTTCCTGGTGCTTGAACAACTACAGATTTAAAACGCACTACTCAGTCAAATTATTCCCTTGGCTATCTCAGCTCAGCTGTCTGGAACTGCTGGAACTCTGCAAAACATCTAAAGCAGAGCAGGCCTGGCCATGGCAGTGGTGGCTGCTTCAGTCTCAGAAGAAACTGCATCTCTTCTCTGTGCCTCCTTCAATGTGGGAAGGCCCTCTCAGCCCACAAGAACATTACATGAAAAACCTCTATACTATCACATCACTGGAAAGCTGCCTCATTTAACCACCACCTCTGGAAAGAAAGAGCAAGTTTCCCAATTTCCTGAAGTGCAGAGCAGTGCCCATCATGGCTTAGTCCCATTTGCACCAGCTGGGACCTAAGAACTTGTGCCAGTCACAAAAAGCAGCTGAAGTCGGGGTGCTGCTGACTGGCTAGTTGACCAATAATGGTTTGATTGTTTTCCTCATATTTTACAACTGCATTCTCATTTCTTGCATTCAATTCACATTCCAATTCAATGTACATTTGTTATTCCAAACATATTCCTAAGTTTTCTACAGTATAATTAACTTAAAGGAAAAAAATTCACACCTACCTTTTACTTTCTGGAGAAATAAGCTTTTTCCATTGTTTTAACAGACTTTTAGCTACATTCCCAGCAGTGGCATGTTCCCTAAAACTGTTAACTGTTTTGTCTATGCCAGTTTCCTGTTGAAGATAGTGCAAGAAAGATGGGCAGAATAAATCACAACTCTCATTCCAAATAAAACCTCCTCTAAAACTGCTGCAAACAGTATTAGACTAGTATTCAGGGCAGTCCTATGGCAGCCAAAGAATAAATGCCCTCTTTATACTGCAAATGGAATTGAAAGAAGTAGTTATTTATAACCAAATATAGGGAACAAAATACAGGTTTAATTCATAAAACTAAGATAAGCAATTTTCCTCCATTAAATGTGCATATTTCAGGAATTTCACTTCTCTCAAATGCTTAAGCCCACAAAATGCATCAATTCAAACTTCCTTTAGGCTTATGAAGTACATTTGAGCACATCAGAGAGCATATATATTTTGGGCATGGTGCAAAATAAAATACATCTCAACCAGTAGTACAGGGTTGAGGGGTCAGAACAGCAGTTATTTTCACAATACCATTGTGTCTTCAAGTCTCACTCTAGTGTATTTTGTTTAAGCAAAAATATCTTGCATCCTTTGAGTGTTTGTAGAGTCACAGGTGATTTTAATCCTATATTATCAGCAAGCATGTCTGATTCACAAACCCTCACTTTTAAAATGCACACAAAATATGGAATTCAGTACGTTCATGGCAACCTGTGAATGCTCTTGCTAACTAGTGAAATTATACTCCTGTGAAGTCTGAGCTACACACGTTACTCCCACATAATCAGCTCAGCCTCTAGAAAGGGCTTCCTTAAATTCACTTCAAGTATATTTAGCTTATATATAATTTGAGCAACCTGATTTGCTAAGTCAGTTATTGCAAACAGATGGAAGAAATCTGGTGGGACTACTTCATAAAGCTATTTATGTTCTTCAAATGCATTAAAAATATGTGGAGCCCTCCACTGTAAGACATCACTTTCCTCTATTTGACTTGAAGGCTTCCATCAAAGACTGTCCCATTATAAAGTATGCAAAATTCCTGGGAACATGAATCATCTGCAGAAACCCTTTGCCATATTAAACAACTAGTTGTAATATGAGATTATGTATTTTTATTGGAAACCAAAATAAATATTGCTTCGTTTCAGTAGAAGTCTGCCTGTGTCTAGGCAGGCAAATGCCTTTACCTGAATAGGACATCCAAATATCTTGGCAACTATATTTTTCCTCTTACTCTTCAAAGAATTCTCTCACAAAACCCACATTTTTTTTTTTCTTTTCAAAACACAGACACATTGCTTATAATAGCTAGAAGCTTCACAGACCAGTGTGAGAATATCTAATATAGAATTTGATAGGATGCAGCTTGGATGAGGATAAAAGTCACAGGAATCATTATTTGGGATTCCTGCTCTTTAAATGCAAAAGACTAACCTTGAGCTGCTAATGAAAGATGGGAGAGTTAGACAATTGACCTAAAGAATGGTTCACCCATATTTGCTTTAAGCATTGATTTAAGGCAGTTTTACAGTGAAAAGAAGCCAACCTGCTTAGCAGTGTCCTCTATATGCTCAGTTCCCTGCCTAGTACTACAGTTGACATAATAGTGCATTTATTAAGTTGGATGACCAGCTTTTGGAAAATGAACCTAATCAAATAGGATATAAATTCAAAATTATAAAATGCAACATGTTCATCAGTTGTACAAATGCACACTCTTGGCATTTACACAGTAATTCACTACAAAAGAGTTTAACGTATTAATACTGATCACTTACCACTAAGATATCCAGTGATAAATCCAAACCTTGTAGTACCTTAAGTGTTTTTATAATCTGGAAGAAACATTAGATTTATTGTTTTAAAAAATACTTGGAAATCTTATTCTGTTCTTCTCATCCTCATTCACATATTTAATCCAAAAATATACACAATAGTGTTAAAAGGAAGCATCCAGCAACTCATGGAAAATGTAAGCACTCCTTTACTGCACATCAGGGCAGTGTTTGCAGTCTGTGCTGTGAACCAGTATGGCCCTGCCAACCCTTCAATTCCAGTAACAACAGAAAAATCCAGTAAATAGTTTGAATTTACTGCTACAGAGATTATAGTAAAAATCAATAACAGAAGTAGAGGCTACATATATATGCCTACTCATGCTGTAGCAGTGGCCCTCATTTGCCACAGAGCCAGTACAAAAGCTGCATTATGCAAAGCCACCAAGCAAAAATCAGCAAGCCTCACAGTCAGCAGCCCTACTCCATCAATCCAGGCCAAGAAAGGACAATAGAGCTGGTGTGAACCCAGAGTGCACAAAATAAGGTTTTGAAAATATAACTGCAATTTGAACTTTAACAAAACAAGCTCAAGCTAGAACAACTGTTTTCTTTTGCACTGTCAAAGCTTGCACCTGTTACACAACTCAACATTTCCATAAAAGCAGGAAAGATTTTTTCACATATAAAATGCTCATCTTCCTATGAGAAGTGTTTTAATAACAATGAAATCTTATTTATAAGCAGAGTATAAATTTCAACAGCAATATAACCCAATTTATTTGGCAAAGGGGTATGTAGCATCCCAGAGTCTTGCAGCTAACCATATACAGCAAATTTGTCTTATCTTTCTGTCATCATTTAAGAATGGCATTCTCCTATTTAGTTCTGCCACTAAAACACTCCCAACCACACACATGAAGCTGTGTTACAGAGACTACAAAACTAATGTACAACTGAAGCAGCAGCATTTCATAGGGCTTTCACAAAGCCTGAAACACTAATCAAGTGTTTCAGATCATTGACACTTCTCAGTGTCAATGCAGGACAGCAGGAACACAAAACACACTACCCAGAGATCTTCTGACAACAATAACAGCTATATTAATTTAAATAACCGATGAACTGTCATTTATTATATTAGATACTGCTTCTGAAATAGCATTGCAGGAGGTGGAAGAGGTACTAAAAAATACGTGGCAAGCTCAAAGAAACAATTTACAAATTGCACTCCAGAGTTATATTGTTCTACTGTTGCTCTAAGTTTCATTGTTCCTAAAATGCAGTAGAGTAGTGGAATCCCACATTTGACACTGATTTTCATTGTGTTCAGTGGCTCTATCTACATGCCTGGCATGCAATTCTTCTGTAAATCATCCACCCTGAAACAGTGCTTCTGAGTCTAGACAAGCACAGGAAAAATGTTTCACAGCCTGGGAAAATGTGAGACAAGTAAGACATACACCTAGGGACCAGAGGTAACAAATCTGTCCCAAAAAGTTCACCCAGCTATAAAANAAAAAAAAAAAAAAAGGCAGTGCTTCCTCACCAAGATTTCAGAACCAGCACAAAAGCCATACAAAGTTCTGCTTACCTTGAACATAAGGCACTCCCCCAGAAAAACAGTAATTGCTCACAATGTTAACATACTTTCTAATGCTTGAGATGATCAGTGTCAAGTTAGCTCACTTTTATTTAATCAGAGAAATATATATCCTCATTAATTTAGTTTATTTTGCAATGAAAAAGGAAGCAACCCTCTGCTGACATGTTATATTGTGATATTTAACACAGTAATATAATCAAGCAGTGCAAACCACTGGGAATAAATCCCATTTATTTTGCCAGAGATGAACCTATTTGTAGAAGAATATTATGGGATGTTTTCATCAAGAGAGTAGGGGTTTTGAATAGTTCCTCTTGACGGATTTTGGACTAAGTTAACTCAAAGCCAAGCTGATTTCAGAAGAAAAAATTCAGGAAGCAGGCAATTACCATTCATACAACTTCAAACCAACAGGCTAAATTACAAAAAAGTACCTAGATGACAAGCATGTTCAAAAGCAGTCAACACATTTTAATGAAAAACAAAACTTTCAAAGTTTTCTAAACTACAGACCACACTGCTCATTTTGGTTACCTGAAATGTACATCACATTTGGAAAATTAAGACAAATAACACTGTTTCATTTAAAAAAATTGAAAAAATGGATCAGACACACTGATAAGGTTTTGAGAAGTGATACTAACCACTTAGAAACAGGGAACAGCTCAGGCTGCAGGGGAATCACCAGCTCTGCATGTACAGGACTAGTACAAGACTCCATTCTGCAACTGGACAAAGTAAATGGCCACATCCAGCCTGCCAGTAGGATTCACACATCTCCAAGTTCTTGGGATTTAGAATCAAACTTACTTACAGACACAGTCAGAAAATAAGCAAATATAATTTGTGGCAAGCATCTGTAGCAGCAGAGAAACTTTGTATTTATCTTATTTGCTAGAGATCTCCCATTTCTCTACCAAAGAGAAAACACAAATACCAAGCTCCAGTATCTATCAGGTTTTGGAGAAAGGTATACCGTGAAGCACAAGACACAATAAAGTCTGTCACCAAAACCAGAGCTTGCTAGAAACACAAACTTTGTTGTCATGATACCTATATATACTATACCGTTATAATTATTGCATAAAATAACACAAAATTATGAAGTCTGTTCTGATTAGGCCTTCAAAAACAAAATGGAGACTGACTATTGAGGGATCTTTCTCTAACCATTCCTTTCACCACAGCATTTGGGGCGTATCTGGGTCTTATCTCACTGGACTGGATCTGGTGATTTCTTTATGAAAAAAACACCCCTTCCATACACACACAATACACATGCAACCCTCCACTGGTTTTCAGACTATTTTACCTCACATACCACTATCAGTTATATCCTTATGGAAAAACTTGATCAACTTTAAAAGAGACTGTAAACTTCACAGAACAATTTTGAAGAAAAATTATCTTCGTATACAATTCCTGGACTAGTCTACATAATTCCTAAAGAGTGATTTATAAAGAATGATCAAAACCCTTTAGGACTGGGGTTTTTTTCCATAAAATACATTCCAAGAAAAACCAAGACCTAGGTCTTCATGCAATATAACCAGGCAAAGCCTTATGGATGAACTGAGAGCTGGCACCCACATAGTGATCTGAGACAAAAGCAAAGATGACAACAGGAACAAAAGCAAGCAAAGATGCAGGGAAGAACGGAAAGCAGGCTGGAATTTGGAAAGCAGAGATCAATGGTAATGAGCAATAGGAAAGAAGCATGCAAGCAAACAAAATTTTCCAGAGCCAAAACTGGAAGCAAAGTGGTAACAACAGCTGCCAGGTGCACTGCGTTTGGTCATTGCCCACTACACCAGTGTTGCTCCATCATCCTTTATATAACTATTGTACAGTCTCCTCTTATTTTCCTATCTAAACTAGAACTTCAGGAAGGATGGAACCCATTAACAGGTTCCCCGACCATCTGTCCTCACGGGACAGACATTTCTCTACAGTAACTCCTGTTTTCTCTTCTTCCTCGCTCAATAGCTGCATTTCTCTTTCACAGAGCTCCCTATGATTCTTTAGCTTATTCTCTTGTATAACGAAATCTGTGAAATTCCATCAAGTCAGTAACTTCTGGCTGAGCTCGACAACTCATTTGAAAGAGCACTAGGACTTTGAGGAAAACACCTTAGAAAAAACCCACCTCTGTCCCAAGCAAATAATCTCTATGCCCTCAGCTAGCAAACAAACAAACAAACAAACAAAAATCACAAAAAAACCCACCCACCACAGCAACCAACCAAACAAAAAAACCCCACCACAAACCAAAAAAAATACCCAAATACAGCTGTTCACCTAAAACAACTGCCTAGTTTTGTTTTCAGCTACTAAATCTAATGATTACACTAAAGGAGCTTTCTTCCAATCATCTTACACAACACAGAAATGTAAATACTAATCACACACTTTACCTTGGCTCTTTAGTTTCATTAAGTTATGCTACAGCCATTCTCTGGCTATCTTATTATCCTTCCAGCTTGGCCAGTGTTGTTTTTAAAAACAGACCTCAGAACAGGACATAATATTCCTGTAATTGTCCCTCTAAAGCTATATAGCAATAATAACACAACCCTGCTAAGCTACCCAGAGATAGCATTTACTCCATAAGCCACTGCACTCTACTGCAATTTCATGCTCAACTGGTAATACATCAGAGCCCCAAATCATTTTCTGAGTCAATGCTTTCCAAAATACAGTCTCCTATCCAGAGTGACCTATATTCACAGCTCCTAGCTGTGACTTTCCACTGCACCATGGTAAAACACGTGTTGCTCAAATGAATGTAACCTACCACATGATGAAATTTGGTTTCTAGAAGGGACTCTATTCATTTGATGCAAATTACTTCAGTATGTGTAGCATTTCCCTACAATGTTTGCTGTCTTTGAAATTAAGGAAGATTTTAGTAGCATCATGTCACAAAGGGATGCATAATCACTCTCCTACACCCCCCCAAAAAAACCACAAACCCACAACCCAACATTGTTTCCTGATGAAGTCTGGAATTATTTTTGGCAAGTGCAACTGAAATCAGTCTATGTATTATATCAGGCCTGTGACACTGATAGTCTAATCAGCATCATACAGAAGCAAGTCAAATGCCTTGAAGCTTGCATATATTTATGACAATTAGTGTCAGCTAAATACAATTTGAGATGAAATTGGCAGAAAATATCTACATCTCATTGAATGGTGTGGATCATGGCACCACCCTTTAATTCTTCATCAGTTACATTTTTAACATCGTGCAGCTGCTCAGTGTGCTCCTTTATGATCAGTGTCATTGAAGACCATTTCACTGGCCTTTAACACTAGCATAGTATTTTTCCCCCATACCTTCCCTATAACCATAAGCATCATTGGATACCTGTTCTTTCTTCTGTCAACTCTGAAAACTCAGTGGGTAGCCATCAAACCTCACACATTAAGAAGCTTCGTTCTGCATGGTTATCAAAAGCTTTTTAGCAGTATTAAAAAGTCCAAAGACAAATATTATTCTCAGTATGGAACAGAAGTATTTATCTTTATCCATAACAACACTTGCCTACATACACATTTGTAATATTGATTTGTAATTCTTTTTACACATTTCTAGAACTCTCTTTGCTTTTGAAGATACTAACCACAAAATTTATCTTATTAGATTCAAATTCTGTTGGAGTACCTTTCATTACTGCCAATTTACAGCCATCAGTTTCACACTTTCCCTGCCACTCCTTAGGCCCTGTTACCCATAAATACTTCTATTTCACTAGACAGTTTTACCAGGGACCGAAGTGCTACAGCACCACCATTAGCTCCATTTTATTCAGCACCTACTTGCCGCTAAGCTATATAAAAACATTGTATCTCCTCCCTTAATGAAACCAAATCAGCCAGAGTCGTTCTCATTTTTCACTTTAGTAGAATGCTTTGAAACTCACTGGTTTGGGATCACTTAAAAACTAATTACCTCTAGAATTGCTTCTTTTCCTTTGCTACTTCTTGTACAAAAAGCGTATCAAAGCTAATCCCAAATACAAATTCAGACACTGTAACAGCTGATCATTTCTGTCGCATAGGAAGAGATCTTAGGTTCATGCAAATTAAAACTTCTGAAGAAGCACCTGCACAGATATTTGCATTTTAGACAGATATTGTCTACATCACAGGCACTGAAGAAGATAAACCATTATTGGCTATGAAAATCAGTATTTCCTTTATATGCATGACATACTTCAAAAACACACTGTAGACATGATTAATAGCTAAGCTTCCCATCAACTACCAAATACAATGTCATTTTTACTGCTGCCCTCTGCCTCCAACCACAAACTTGCATCAAGTTTTAATGCCTTTGAAACCTAGCAAGGTAAAAGTGTCTTGTATTTTCAAAGCGAATGTGACCATTCAAAAAGAGAACTTAAAAAAAAAAAAAAAGGAAAAAAAAAACCAAGCAAACACCACATCACTGCTTTGAATACACCTTCTTCAGTCAAATATAATTTATTATTTCATAAAACATTGAGCCAATCTGGCTACTTTGCTTCCATTTCCTTGGGAGCGCCAGCTGCTGCTCAGAGAGCTGGACATGCCCTGGTCCCCTCTGCCCGGGGGTGGGAGGGTCCCCCCCTCTGCCCCACAGCCTGGGGGTGGGAGGGGTCCCTGTGCGCCTCCAGTGCCCGGCGCACGTTCAGCACCGGCTCTTATCGCGCTCCCCACTCAGCTCTGCCTGCTTCAGGCGTCCCTTAGCCGCTCCTCGCGGCCACTGAGCAGCCGGGCCACCCTACAGGTGGTGTTTCAGAAGAACAGCCTAGTCCTTCTTGGACAAGGAAGAACAAGGCAGGGCGAGACAGCCCCTCTAGATGTGTGCCGTTAAAAGCAAGCAGAAGCACCTATTTCGCACAGAAAAGCTCTCACGAGCACGGAAAAGGCGGCCCAGCAGCTGCCGCGCTCCCCCTCCCGGCTGGGTACCTCCGCGGGCTCCCGCGCACGGCGCAGCCGCTCCTGCAGCCTCAGCGCCCTCCGCGCAGCGCTCCGCCCCTTCTCCGCCATGGCACCGTCGCCGCTCCGCCCCTTCTCCGCCATGGCACTGCCACCCCCCTGCCCTTTCTCCTCCTTGGCTGCAGCGCCGCCGCTGACGCTACTTCTCTGCCTCGGCCTCTGCGCCGCCACCGGGGCTCCTCCGGCACCGCCCCGCTTTCTTGTAGGCGCGCCCGCTCCGCCATTGGCCGTCCATCTGGGCTGGGCTGGTTGTTCGCTACCCAGCTGCCAGCAATCACAGCGCGGACTGTGTGCTTCCCTCTGCCCCGCATTTGAACGCACGGTGCGGTACCGAGCAAGCGCTGGGTGAGCCCGTGCAGATCAGTCAGACCGCCGCCTGCCCGGGGATCGCCACGGCGTGCGCTGTGCCCCTGCCAGGGCGGGCCCGTCGGGGCGGCCGTGCCAGCCTCGGGAGCGGCCCCGGGCGGGCCCTGTCCCGCGTGCGCCAGGTGGGACACGGCCAGTGTCGCTTGCTGGTGGTGCACATCTGTCCTGTTACCTGCAGTAACCTCGAGGCATCCCTGCTGACTGCGCGTGGCGGCCAGGCTGCTCTGTGGAAGAGTGCCTTGTTGGGGTAGGGAGGCCGAGCCATGAAGACGCGACCGGGGCCCGCAGGCAGCCCAGTGCAGCGGGCTGAAAGGGACATCCTTTTCTTTAGGTTCTGCCTTTTTTGCGTAATGCTTTTTTGTTGTTGTGGGTTTGTTTGTGGGGGATTGAACATTTTTGGCCCCTGCAACTTTCAGCAGGACTCTCCCATGCATTACCTAAAAAGCTTATGGCAGGGAATCAGTCTTTGCTGCTGTGTGAACAGCGTCTGAAACGAGATCTCTGCCGTGGAGCTTGCCGGGGCTGAGCATGTTCTTGTAAGACTCCCAAGCTGAAAGAGTCCCTGTTAAAAAAAAAAAAAAAGTGTTTGCAGAATTTTCTGTGAAGTTACTATAGATGTAATGAAAACAGAATGCCTTTCACTCTTTAAAGAGGTGTTTGGGAGAAGTGTTTAAAAAAAGTGCATCCATTCTCAACTACAATGGAATTCTAAGTAGGCAAAAGTCTGGTATTTTCACATTAGAATTGCTGCTCTTGCAAAATAGATCTCATTACAGCTTGGCACACTTTGTAGCAAATTCATCAGTAGCGAAACAAAAATAGCTGATAGGGCAATACAGTAAATGGAGCACTCAGGTTGGAAATGGAAAAAATAAATCCAGGTCCCTGAGCAGACTGTCTCTCCAGTTACCATACTCATATTTTTATTTTACAGAAATAACTGGTCTTCACAGTATGTAGAGACTTCATCAACCCTACCTTAAAATAGGCCATTCATAAGTAGTTCTCTTCAGTTTTCTGGCCCAAAATAGTATAACATTATTTATACAAAATGGCATTCATGCAGAAGAAATCTTCAGAAAAATCCAGCTCACACCAGCATTATGATTAAAGTCATTACTAAGTAGGGAAGTTGAGGGTCAGATTGTAATATGGATTATGTGACTGAAGCTGGAATTCTCATATGTTGTTTGAAAGCCTAATTATCAAACTACTGATTTCCTGGGATGAGGAAGATGTTCTTGCTGCCCAGTTATTCTGAAAGATCATGATTTCATGAAGCGAAGACAGTGTTTAAAATCTCACAAGTTTTCCTAGAACAAGCAAAATATTTTTAGCCCAGACCTAACTGAAGCACTTTTTGTATTGCATGTCATAACTGTCAAGAGGAAAGAATTCTAAGTTTACTCAGTCCTTCAAAACTGCAGCCAATGCTGATTATTACAAGGATTTGTTTGTTTGGCGTTGATGTGTGACTCCTCTTAGGAAGAAGTGGGCTTGACATAGACACAAATATAGCTTCAAAAATTGCTCTGACACTACATGCTCAAGGGATGTGTTATACCATCAGCTCTGCTGAAGGATTGCAAACTCTCTTCTCACCTATAAGGACCTCCTTATGCCCTACTGTCAGTGCTCAGTGAGTTTCCAAGGAAAGACTGAAACCAGAAAGAGGAATAGGCTTTGTTTGAGCTCAGGAGAAGGGCCTGGTGAGAAGTTCAGGGGATGGATCAAAGAGGCTTGACTGGGCAAAACTGAGCAAGGAAGTGAGAGCAAATGATCAAGTACAGGGGGAGGTCTGAGTGACCCACTGGGGCTGGGTTCCTTGCTGAACACAGTTCTTCAGAGCCACCTCTGTGAAATCAAACCCTGTATGTTTGTTCCTAACAATGTTGTTTTTACATTTATTCAGCAGCTTTAAAAACCCCACATTTCTTTCCTTGTGGTAACCTCTGAGTGATGTCACCACAAGGGAGCTTGCCCTCCATGGAGAGAGCACAGTGTATAAACTGCTCCCTACACCAATAAAGCTCGCTACAGAGAAGTCTCCCTAAGAGACTTCTCCTCAGCTCATGTCAAGCAGAGTAGTCCACACCTAAGAAGCCCTGTTGGCTCAAGGTTAAATCACTGCCACCACTGGTTCCTTCCCCGGTTCCTGGTTTGTTCTTCCCCAGTTCCTGTTTTATTGGTGCGTTTTGGATCCTCTCTCCCATTGGTTGTTTTTCCTATCCCTTCCCTGACTGGTCCATTTTGGATCCGGCTCGCGATTGATCCATTTTGGATCCGGCTCGCGATTGGTCCATTTTGGATCCAGCTTGTTATTGGTTGTTTTCTCAATTCCTCTTTTCATTGGTCCACGTTTTAAACCCCGCCCCTCATGCTTCTCTACATAATCCGGGCACCTGAAGACCTCCGAATCTTTCAAGATCCTTTGGTTGCCGGTTCCGGAGAATAAAGAAGGCCTTGGAAGATCTCCTGACTCTGGTTGTTCCTGCGCCGCCTGAAGAAGAGCTGCCTGGTTGCTGCTCTACCAGCGCCACTAAGGCTCCCTGCTGGGTTGCCTCAGTGACCTCACAACTGAGCTATCACAGGGAGTGCCTATGCCACTAGGACCTAAGGCGCCTTTATAAAGGCGGCTCACCTAGGAAGGTCGTGGCATCCTGAAGACCGTTCCCAGGTCTGGCCTTCAGCAGCAGTCAGCAACATTTCCTATCTCTTTTTTGAAAAGACTGCAGTTCCCACTGAAATTCAGTATGCTTTCACAGTTATCTTCTGTCTGCATAAGGAATTTCACCCTTCCTAATGGCATTACTGGTGTGATTACCCAATACATTCAGATTAGTGCATTTGAAGATATTTTTCATAACTATTTATCATAGACAACTAAATTTGGGCTTTGAGGGTGTGGTGTGTGGTATTTGAGCTTACAAAAAGTGATCTGAGCAAACAAAACAGTCATGATCTAAAGCTGAGCCTGAGTTTTGTTTACATCTTTAGTTGACCAAGGTACATCTCCACATGGCCATGGCTGTGACTCTTGAGATTAGAAAATATGGTTGTAATTGCCTAAAGGCCTATCTTTCCTGACAAAAGAACTTTCCTTGTTGTTGAATCTGAACCACACACATGGAGCAAATAATAACAACTGTTTTGTTCATTAGTCTGAGAACAAGTCTCTTGAAAACTTTTTACCCCTAAAATGTTAAAACATTACTTCATGACCTGCTACTGCTGCATGAATTGATAGTATTGTCCTTAGTCACTCACATAGACCAATTGATTACGAAGAAAACTAAGTCTTTTTTCCCCAAGATTCACTCATACCTAAAAGGATATGTCTTGAGAGGCTGAAGGTACTTCAAATAAAAGTACTACTCACTCTTTCAAATGAGAAGACAATAATCTGATAGCAAGGACTTCAGTCAATATAAAATATTTTATAGTAATTACGTTCTATGCCATTTGAAAGGGAATAATCAGAAAGAACATGCTGTTTTTTAGATAAGAGGGAAACAATATTGAGTATCTGAAAATTCAAAAGCATATTAAATCAGTTTGATTTTTAAAACTTGTATTACATAAATTATATATATGTATGATTTGTATTATGCAAATATATAATGATTTTTGATCCTGGTATTAGTTACTTTTAAAAAACTTTATTGTGTGCTAATTAATGCAAAATGAGAAAGACTACTTCTAAAATCAGTGTGTGTGCTACACAATATCCAAGTATGCCGTCTGTTATCCTCTGATCTCAAAGACCAAGTAAGTAAAGGTTTTGTGGGTTTTGTCCTAACCTCGAGCTAAAGAGTCAGAACTATGTCAGTTTCAGTTAACTGAGATGTTGACTCAATCCCCACAAGATGGTATCTCTATACTGCCCAGCTCAAAGCATGTTCAGTATTTTTTGGAAATTAGAACTTAGCTTTGTCTTTTCAGTAAGGATGCTTTTTCATTGGTGTTTTGTTGTTTTTTCAACAGTGAATCATATAAGGATGTTGGAAACACATTCATAGAGACTGAATAAGAATTAAATTTACTTTACAATATGCTAGTAAATTTAGAGATATGAAAATTAGAATAATATTTTCTACATATCATGATAGTGTGTTCATTCTGGAGGGCAGTTGTCCCCTTTATTCAAAAAAAAAAAAAAACTAACAGAAAAATAACAAAAGAAAAAAATAATCTTTCTCTGAAAAAAGTTGGCCTTTTAGGGCATCTTAAAATTATGAAAATTGATAGAAGTCTGGATAGAAGCTGTTAGTAAAGGTGTTATAAATAAAGTTGGCTTTTGTAGGTAGTGTTATAAATAAAGTTGACTTTCGTAGGTGAGGTTATGAATTGTTAATCCACTATAATGTGTTGTTATTAATGTAATGAGTCATGAGGCAACAAGTTATTGTTAAATGTCCTGTTGCATGAGGGTGGATAACCACTAGAGGGGGGTAGTGAGAACTTAAGGAACTAACAGAGAGAACCTTCTAGAAAGTTCCCTCAGGCAGTGATGACAGCAATTTGAACTATGATTGGAGAACAAGCCAGTCAGTAAAATCGGAGTCTTCTAGAATGATTGGTCAGGAATGCACCACGATATGGACCAACCAGCACCCAGAAAAAGGACCAGTCAACCAGAGGATTGAAAGTGCACCGATCATGCAACTTTGAGAGCAGCACCTGGTCCTTCAGCAGAACTATGTGTCCAAAGAAGCACCCTGTGTAGCACACAGTCTGTCATTGTTACTCTGACTCACCGAGTGGACCTTAAGCTTATCTTGAGGTCTTGTCCCCTGTTGTTCTAAGTTTTAATACAGGCTCACCATCTTTTTTTAAAAGTCACCTGTCTCAGGTTTTTTTGCCTATTGCTAACAAATGGAACACTAGGTAACTATGGTTCTGATATGATATATGTTTAGTAGTGGTGTTTTAGAAATGTGATTGTTCTACGTACAAAACCTAATATATTACAAGTTCTTAAAATTCATGGAGCACTGTGCAAAGTAAATTCTTTGTGTAAAAATCATTATAGTCCTATTAATGTAAAGTTTCAAATCTTAAAGATAGTTGTTGTAAGTAATTTTATAATTAGATTGAACTGGTAAATTAAAGTACGTTGAGATGATGAGAGATGTCATCCGACATATGACATTAATGCTATAGTTAGTTGTATTTTTGAGGCAGTAGGAATCTACATGGGAGGGCAAAAAGGACAAAAGTATTGGTTTGGCACAGTCTGGTTTCTGGTAGCAGTGGGGCCACAAAGATGGCTCCTGTAAGAAGCTGCTGGAAGCTTCCACTGTGTCCAGCAGAGCCAATCCCTGGTGGCTCTGAAGATGGACATGCTGCTGGCCAAAACTGGGCCAGTGAGAAAGGCTGGTAACGCCTCTGTGATGACATATCTAAGAAGAAAATCAAAGCAAAATCACAGGTTTTTGTTTCTAGTCAGAGAAGAGGAGGAGAGAACATCTAAGGGAATCAACATGGAGACACCAAGGTCAGTGCAGAAGGAGGGGCAGGAGGTGCTCCAGGCACTGGAGCCAAGATTCCTGTGCAGGTCGTGGTGAGACCATGGTGCAGCAGCTGTGCCCCTGCAGCCCGTGGGGATCCACAGGGAATGCAGAGATCCACCTGCAGCCTGTGGGAATCCATGGGAAATGCTGAGATCCACCTGCAGCCTGTCAGCGAGTTGCCCACGCTGGAGCAGGTGGATGCCGGGAGAAGGCTGTGATCCAGTGGAAGACCCAGTGGAGAGAGGGCCCTGCTGCCAGGCTGGAGCAGCCTGTCCTTGCAGGACTGTGCCCCATGGAAGAGTGATCCATGCTGCAGCAATTTTGGGAGGACTGTCTGCCTGTGGGAGGGACTCACATTGCAGCAGTTTTGGGAGGAATGCTGCTTGTGAGATTGGAGCCACCCCAGAGAAGTTCAGAGAGAACTGTCACCTGTGGAAGGAACCCACAGCCTCACAGGGGAAGGACTCCTCTCCCAGAGCAGCGGAAGAAAATCTTGGTGATGAACTGAGCAAAACCCCCATGGCTCTGTCTCCTTGTGCTGTCAGTGGGAAAGAGAGAGGGGCTGGGAGGGAAACAGTGTTTTGAGGGCTCATTATAAATCTCATTATCTTCCTCTGATTTTGGTAGTAATAAATTTCACTTCGCAACTTAAGTTGAGCCTATTTTGCCCTTGAAATATTTCTCCTGGTCCTTATATCACTGATGAAACCTTCATTATTTCTTTTCTCTCCTCTGCCCAGCTGTAGCAGGGGAGGGTGAGCAAGTGACTTTTGTGGGTGCCTGGCGCTGGGCCAGTGTCAAACCATGACAACGTAGTATATGGAGACTCCCTTTTTACAGGAAATCACAAGGAAAAGATGAAGACGGATGGCTACAAATTACTCCTGAGGAGATCATGATTTGACACAAGAGGAGAATTTTTCACAATGAGAATATAATTTCCTGAGGGAACTAAGTGGTGGAATCCCCAAGGTTGGATACTTGTAAGATTTGCCTGAAGATAGTGCTGGGCCGTGTTGTCAAGACAATGCTTTTGCCAAGAAAGGTGGGACCAGGTGATCCTTGGTATTCCTTCCAACCTGGTATTCCTTCCAACCTGGTATTCCACAATTCTATGAAATAATAAGGCTTTGTCCTTAGTTTTTCATGGCTGTGGCCCTATTTTTCAAAAGGAAAGCTGGTTATCTTGTTGTTGTTGGGAGGGCTGAGCCTTATATCCCTCTCCTTCATTCTCATTTCACACATCTGACTGACTCCAATTTCCTATTCTGTGTTTTCATTCTTACCTTGTGATGTTTTGTAGCTCCACCCACACAGCAATGCCCTTTTGTTCAAAATCACAAGTGTTACTTTGCAGTGGTTGTTTTAAAAGCCCATCTGAGCCTGAAGGCAGCCAAATAAATCTGTATGATTAAGCGTTATACAAAGCATAGCCAAGAGAAAATTCTCCCTGTTCTCAGACTTCCACATCCCCCAGTACTTTTCCCTTCCCATGCAGACATTTGCACTCTTTTTGTCTCTCCCACGGGATGAAATTCTCCTGGGGTATGTAGGTTTGGCTTTATATTATTCCTGAGGTTGCCTGGCAAGGATGAGGAGATAAATTATTCCAGTGTATGGTGTAACCCCCAAGTTAGGATACACACTTGAGAGGCAGAAGATCAAAGTTCACATCTCTGAACATGTATCAGGATGTGAGCCATAATCTTTGAAAGCTGAGGCAAGTCTTTATGGAGGCAGTGACCTAACTCCACAAAACAGAACATGACTGAATCGCTATCAGCTGGTCTCCTTTCCTCTGCCCAGAGTTAAGCAAGGAAAATCTAAGTGTAAGATGCCAGCTTTTCCATGGTGTTTTCTGTGGGTTATTTTTGGTCATGGAATAATAATATAGAATGGGTGTTGATGGGACCTTCAAAGAATATGTAGTTCCAACCCCCTGCCATGGGACATCTTCTGCTAGACAAAGTTGTTTAAAGTTCCATCCAACCTGGCCTTGAACAGTTCCAGGGATGAGGCATCCACAGCTTCTCTGCACATCCTGTTCCAGTGCCTCACCACCCTCATCACAAAAAGTGTCTTCCTTATGTCCAGTCTAAACCTGTGCCCCTCCCTAACCATAGGGCTTTCTCCCAGCCTCCCAGCTGGGAGCTGGGGAACCCAGTGGTTTACCCTACACTTACCTGAGGCAGTTACTACCTGCTGTAGTTCTCTTCACCTTCCCCTCCCTCTCCTCCCCTGTGCCTGTGCATTTGCAGGATCCAGGCTTGTGCTCCTGATTTCCAGTGGCCAGGCAGCCCAGGGAAGCTGAGCTGAGCTCCCTGGGCAGAGGCAGGGAGCAAGGCATGGAGAGGAGGGGTCATTTTAAAGAGCACCCGAGCACAGACTCCGGTCTCTCTTGCTCACTGTGACAGTGAAGTGCCTCACTGAAAACCAGTGAGCTGGGACTTAAGTGGCTTCTGATCTTTCTCACTCTTTTTTCACCACAATTCTTCTCTTTTTGTGTTTGCATTTTCCAAGGAGGAGGCATTTTCACGGACAGCTCTGGGACAGTATCTTTCTGAGGAGGGTAAGAGGTTTTTAACTCCTCACTTTGCTAGTTTTTTGAAGGTGGCATTTTAAATCAAGGGGGAGGTTGGTTGGTATAATGCACTGTTTTGGGACCCCCAGGTGTCCTTTGATATGTCTGATACTTAAGCTAAAATATAGTAGGTGAAAGCAAACAATCATAGAAAACCAAATCACTCAGGGTTTTCAAAGTTCAGTACCTTGGTTCTATTATAGGATTGTTTGATTTGTTTCATTAGGTTTGTATGTCCCGTCATTACAGTGCTTGTATGCTAAACTAGCTTGTGAAATTCCTGCTGATGAAAAAGCGTTTCTCAGGAAAAAACTTCGGATAGTGAGCATTTTTGAACAGAGAGCTTAAAATGTTGTATTTAAATGAGCTCTGCAATGATGCAATAAACAATGAGTTTAAAATGTATTGTATTAAAAATTTTGAGGTACAACGCTCTAAATATACTTAGAACAACAGATAAGGATGCCAAAAGAATATGCCCTTGCCAGCTTTAAAATTGTGACTATTAATATGCAAAGCTATAACTACGTGTATAACATACAAAGTTATGCAAAAGTTTTGTTTTGCTTTTTTTCATGCCAGCAAATATACGCGACACTTGCAAAATCTTAGAGGTTTTGCAACAGAAGTTGTGTTAAACAGCCAAGTATACTAAAACACCAGCTATACCTTAAACTGAACCTGTCTTAAAATGGCAAGCTGCAGGGAGGCTGCTATTCTGGGAGGTGACTCTGATAGGTCTCAACAGATGCAGCTCCTGGAATGCAGCCGGAGCGGGGGAGCCGGCAGCAGCTGACCCCTGCTCTGGCACACTGGCATATCAGGGATCACAGCTCACGTCAGCACAGGCTGACACTGACACTCGGGGCACACATGGCCCTCTCCCTCGCCTGCTCTGCACATGGTTGTCACCCAGCAGCAGCAGCAAAAAACTGCTGGTGCTCACAGGCAGCAACCATTCCTTTCTATAATTAAATTACCATTTTGTTACATGCTGCGTGCTTAAGGAAGAAATGATGTGCTGAGATTCTAGATTGAAATATTACTGAGGTCTTTTTATTTAGTTATCTACAATAAACCAGTCATTTGATTTGTAATTAATTAGCATTTTTTCTTGTTCAAGTTTTTATGACTGCAAGGTCAAGTATAATTGCACATGCATATATATTTGTTCGAAGTTACTCTTTTGTTACTAGGGGCTGTCTCACAGCACATTTAACAAAAAAGTGGCTCTTTATTTCATTGGACACTCACCTAGAGCTGATATATATAATTTAAATATGTGTATACTTAAATTTTATATACATAATTTATATATATAATTTATGTATTTTTATATTATATATTATATATAAAATTATTACAATACAATGTGATGTAATATAATAACATAACATAAATATTATATTTATATATAATTTAAGTATAAATTTAAAATTCCAACGTAACTATGGGACTGATTCTTACCTTCCCATATCCAGAACTTCTTTAAAATAACACATCCTGATAGTGTGACATTTTTTCAAATAGAAGTTAGGCATCTTCTCCCTAAATTTCCACAGAATCCTAGAAGTAGGATTATAGATTTAAAATTAGTGATACTGAAAAGCAATCAAAGTATGCTATGAGCAGAAAGTATTTGCGAATCTGACACAGGAAATAAAACACTATCAGTCTATAAAATCAAAAGTTACAAAAACCTGGAAGCAGTGTGGAGCAGGACCTAAATCTAAAGTCAATATGACATCATATTAAAATCCCCTTTCTCTTTATGTCTTATCTGGCTTTTGTTTCTTTAAGAATTTTTCCCAGTCTTAATATTTCTAGGTCACGTTCTGAACTCACCTGTAAGTCTGTAGCAGCCCTGGAATAAGGATGAACAAATTTGAGGGCCCATATTTTTCCTATGCTTCAGGCTAATGAATTCAGGTGTAGAACCCATCTGATTTAAATAAATATATACAAAATTTTACACTCTGCCGAACTCATGTAGAGAATTTAACTTTCTGAATGTGGTGATAATAGGTGAATGTTAATTTATGGTCTTCTTATTTAAAAAAAAAGAAATTACTGAATTACTTGTAGGTATATTCTTCACAGTTGGAGTAGTGATTGTTATTATAAGCAGCCATGCTTCTGCCTAGAACTTAGGAAGACAGATTATACTGTAATTATCCTGCATTTGGTTTTGTGGCATTATACGTATTGACAAAGGTTAGATTTGTTGCATAATCACATAGCTATTAAATTTCACAACTATGATGTTTAATTTTATTTTTAGCAAGTGCTTGGCTGTAATATTTCATTGCAGTCATGGCGCCTAAGAAGAAGAATGTGAAAAAGAACAAAGCAGATATCAACGAAACAACTATCATTGTGGAGGATGGCCCCCTCAGTAAACTAAATGGCTTGAATGGACTCTTGGAAGGAGGAAATGGTTTCAGCTGCATCTCCTCTGAGGTTTCCGACCCATCATACTGCCCAAACCTCTTGGAAGGTCTAAGCAAAATGAGACAAGAGAATTTCCTTTGTGACTTGACTATCAGTACCAAAACCAAATCCTTCAGTGTTCATAAGGTAGTGATGGCTTCAAGCAGTGAATACTTTCACAACATCTTAAAGAAAGACCCATCCACTCAAAGAGTGGACCTCAATGATGTGTCCCCAGTGGGTCTAGCTACTGTTATCACCTACGCTTACACTGGAAAACTTACTCTCTCACTTTACACAATAGGTAGTATTATTTCCACAGCAATTTATCTACAGATTCACACCCTTACAAAGATGTGCTGTGATTTTCTAGTCCAAGAAATCAGTGTTGAGAACTGTATGTACATTGCCAATATTGCAGAAACATATGGACTAAAAACTACCAAGGAAGCAGCGCACAAATTTATTAAAGACAACTTCATTGAATTTTCAGAAACTGATCAGTTCCTAAAACTTACTTTTGATCAGATTAATGAACTTCTTGCAGATGATGACTTACAGTTGCCTTCTGAAATTGTTGCATTCCAGATTGCAATAAAGTGGCTGGAATTTGACCAAAAAAGAGTAAAGTTTGCTGCCAATCTCTTAAGTAACATCCGTTTTGGTACCATCTCGGCCCAAGACCTTGTCAATTATGTTCAAACTGTGCCAAGAATGATGCAAGATGCAGACTGCCATAAGCTCCTAGTGGATGCCATGAACTATCACTTGCTTCCCTATCACCAGAATACACTTCAGTCCAGAAGAACAAGGATCCGTGGAGGTTTCAGAGTCTTAGTTACTGTTGGGGGACGCCCTGCTTTAACAGAAAAGTCTCTTAGCAGAGACATCTTATACAGAGATCCTGAAAATGGATGGAAGAAGCTAAGTGAAATGCCTGCTAAAAGTTTTAATCAGTGTGTCACAGTGATGGATGGATTTCTCTATGTGGCTGGTGGGGAAGACCAGAATGATGCCAGGAACCAAGCCAAGCATGCAGTCAGCAATTTCTGCAGGTAACTGCTATTTCTTTTAAAGGGATGGAGGTATCTATTCCACAGAAAGCAGGCAGATAGACTAAGCTTGTTTGTGTCATGGATAAAGAGAAAGGGGACAATATAGGGGAGGTATAGATGCTATTCTATATTAAACTTTGAATGAACAGAAATATACAACTGGAGTTATGCAAAAAAATTCACCATAGTTACACATGCACACTGAAATGTGAGGAAAAACTAAGAAAACTTAGTCCAAGTGGAGGAAATAGATAGGAACATAAATCATGTCTTTTACGGTGTACCCCAAATAATACCTGGCTTCTAAAGTATTGCAGTTCCTAACTATAGTCATCCAAGACTGCACTGGTGATGGCAAGGTCAGAAGAGTGCCTGCACTAACATGCAATGTCACATGGGCAGTAGTAATAGTTCAGCCTAAAAGCTGGCAGTGCACAGTCGCTTGAAGCAAAGGCTGGAGCTGAGAAAACTTTTTATCTGCCTTTTATCTACTAACAGACTATGGACATGCAATGGCATTACACAGCCACAGTCCTACCAGTGCTTCCTTTTCTGCTCCAGAAGGACCAGTCAGCTTCTCCTGAGGACATCAACCAGTGCACAAAGTTAATGAATGAGGAACATTCTCTAGATCAACTTTATTGTGTAATCTACTTTGTAAGAAAAATATCTGCTCTCTTGACCTTCTGCCTTTAAGCTATGTCTCACATTGTCACAAGGAGTCGTGTCCTCTGTGCAGACCTTAGTTGCAGGGAGGAGGTAGAAGAATCCTCACTGTGTCCTTAATCTTGAGCATGTCAAGTCACATCAGTATGTCTGTGGACTTGCAGATGACAATGCTGAATGACAAGTAGTATTTACTTTCCCATGGTCTTTTTCTCATGTGATTCTCTGATCCCCTTAGCATGCAACGGAAGTGTGTGGGTGCACTAATGTACCTCACTCGGCATCTTCAGGAGTCATAATTTCACATTCCCTATTTCAAAGTTGCTCATTCAAATGTCAAGGACAAAGAATGTTATTTCAAATAGGAATGGTGTTAGAAAGCACAGATGCTCTTTCCACATAAAACTTACTCCATGGGAGTGGAGAGGAAAGCATATTCACCATTTAGAAAGCACCAAGAGGATGCAAGTATAAATCACCACCTAAAGTTTTTAAAAACGCTCTGAGTAAATTTTGATATCTTTGCTGTGGGTGTAAATTGCAAAAGAATTTCTAAAATTTCTATTGTATCTTGAGTGTATCTCTTCCCAGTATTCTAATGAGATTATTGTACAAAATCAAATTACAGAAGAATCAGATTTACTTCATTAAAATAATATCAGGTTTGAATGATAAAAAATATTTTTTCTCCAATCCAAACCTAAATTTATTTGCAAATTTAATCAGGAATACCAGTTTCATTACGCTGACTTTTAACAGGCTAACTAACTAAAATTCTATCAACTTTGCTCTTGCAGCAGTGGCACAGGAGTCCTGTGTCACTATTTTATACCACAAACGACACAGACTCCGAGAATCAGAAGGCTAAAAATGACTATTTATTTAGGGATGGTGTCTCCCTTATATACTATTTTACACAGACCAATTTGATTGGTTAAACAAAGGCAAACCTTTTCAATCACATTGGTCAAACCAGAGGGACGTCAAGAAGTCCCTCCTGTCAGAAGGAATGAATAACATAAAGTACTGTTCCAAAAACATTCATCATGTTTACATTTGCTGAAATTACCAAGAATTTCAGCAAAACCAAAACATCAGGCCTGGAACCAGGGCTACAATCCTGTATAATTTAGCAGAGCAGTAAATAAGACTGTTACCTTCCTTTTTTAATCCTTTCAGATATGACCCTCGTTTCAACAGCTGGATTCACTTGGCGAACATGAATCAGCGGCGCACACACTTCAGCCTGAATGTGTTCAATGGCCTCCTCTTCGCAGTGGGTGGCCGCAACTCCGAGGGCTGCCTCTCCTCTGTCGAGTGCTACGTGCCTGCAACTAATCAGTGGCAGATGAAGGCCCCGCTGGAGGTGCCCCGGTGCTGCCATGCCAGTGCCGTGGTGGATGGCCAGATCCTGGTCACGGGAGGTTACATCAATAATGCTTACTCTCGCTCGGTGTGCACGTATGACCCCAGCAAAGACAGCTGGCAGGATAAGGCCAGCCTCAGCACCCCAAGGGGGTGGCACTGCGCAGTGTCCCTTCTGGAGAGGGTCTACGTCATGGGAGGGTCTCAGCTGGGGGGGCGAGCGGAAAGGGTCGACGTTCTCCCTGTGGAGCGTTACAGCCCGTACACGGGGCAGTGGAATTATGTGGCGCCGCTTCAAACTGGAGTCAGCACAGCTGGTGCCTCCACCCTTAATGGGAAAATTTACTTAGTGGGTGGCTGGAATGAAATAGAGAAAAAGTACAAGAAATGCATTCAGTGCTATAACCCAGATCTCAATGAATGGACAGAGGAAGATGAGCTGCCTGAGGCCACTGTGGGTGTATCTTGTTGTACTATATCCATGCCCAACACCAAGACAAGGGAGTCCAGGGCCAGCTCAGTCTCTTCTGTCCCAGTCAGTATCTAAAGACAGGTCTAACCAGCAGTAAGTAAAAATGTTTACCAGCACAGCAATGTAATTAACCCTTTAAGTAGAAATCTTTTGCTTATGTGGAAAAAAAAAATCATTAGCTTTGTAAATGTGCTTTTGAACAGTGCAAACTGGCCAGTTTTCATGAACTTCAGTAAAGGTGGCATGAAAAAGCACATTAAGGATAAGATCAATTTTCTTAGCAGGAAAAGAGATTTAACTCATAACCACAGAATTTCATTCTCTTTCTGAATTTGCCACTGACTTACTATACTATCTGTGGCATATCATTTAATTTCTTTATGCCTTGGTTTCCTTACCTGTAAAATTTATATAAACTTGCTTCAGAATATTGTTATGAGGGTGTTTAATACTAAGTTTTAACACTTTCAGAACCCAAAATGAAAGTCAAATATGAGTAGTAATAAATCTCAGTATAGATCAGAAATGTGCTATGTCATCATAAAATTGATCAGTTTTGTTATTTTCTATTTCCACAAACAGAAGGGGAAAAAGAGGCAAACCAAAATTTCCACATATAGCATGTGCATACTTTCCTTTTGGGGCAGTGGTATTCACAATAACTTCTCTGAGCATTTTCTCCTTCAGAAGGTAGAAAGAGTTCCTCATCTTCTGCCATTAAACCCTTTAATTCCTATATCAAATGCTGTGATATGGCTTTCAAGATCTGAATCCACAAATCCCATAAGCACTATGGGCCACCCCCAAGGGTGCCAGATGATGGCTGTCCTGGCCTCTGTGTACACCAAGGAACTTCACCTCATCCTCCTCCTCATGCCAGGGAGACACTCCTCTCATTCCAGGTGGAAAAGCCTGGAAGTTGAGTTCATGCCAGGAGACAGCAAGGACTAATGGCATCTGAACATGAGGAAGATGCACAGAGCAAATTCCCTTACATTACTCCAGCAAATAATCAGTGGAGTGAGGAACAAAGACGGAATAAAGACTCAGGATCTGCTCTTTAGACTTTGTGTGGAAAACAGAGACTCATGGGAAAACTCCCCTTAGTAGAAACGAAGAGATACCTTAAACACCTTTCTTGCCCAGTGTATGCACACCACCGCCCAAAGTAACCCTCTCCTGGGCATACCATTATGCATCTCCTCCTGAAACCCTCATTACAGCCCTTTTCATGGAGATTTCATTCATATTATTGCAAAGGCTAGACTAATGCTCTTTGTGTTGAAGTTTTCCCAGTGAATAGAGTGGAGTCTTCACTCAACTTAGCTTACCTTCCAAGAACTTTTCTTCCTGATTTCAGCATGAAGTGGGGGAATTAAGCATGAAATCTAATCCTATTCCCATAGCCAAAAGGATATGCAGCCCATCATCTCCTGTGAGGATTTGACACCAAAGGGCTGCTGTCAGCACAAAATATCTACATCAGCGTAAAATGTCTATCTCCTTTTTTTGGGGAAGAAAGAGGAAATACAAGGAATTAAAATTATTTAATATAACCAGAAGGGCACTCACCTTAACCAATTTGTTGAGGCTTCACATTCAGTTTCCTCAGATTATCATTGACACCTCTAGGCTTCAGTGTCAATGTGCAGCCATGCTCTGAGCAATGCTTATGAGGCAGACCAATTTTTATCTCATTTGCAAAAAAGAGAACACCATAAAATTGTCAGTGCAGATGTTGTCAAGACAAGCGTTTTCAGGACCCAAGCTCTTTGTAGCTTTGTTAAAGCTGCACATTGAGGATCAGCATGAGTGTTACATAGTATTAGAGATGAAATAATTCACTCTGTCGGTTGGGATTAAACTCTATGGTACTCAGTCCTGTTTTCCAGTTCTAACTTAGAGTTCATGTTTGCATCCTGACTACACAATTTTAAATTTCAAATTGTATTTTTGAGTGCTGCATGTTATTACAATATACTACCACCAATGACTTGTGGTCAGTGTAGCACTGTAATATAATTTTGATTCATTTAATTGGCATATACTTGTCCTCGACTCTGTGTTATTCAAATAATAACAAATGTGAAACAGAGTAACATTACTTTAAGTGTGAAAATTCTGTTCTTGCCCATTCTAGGAGAGAAAAAAATTCTCTTTTCACAAGTCATGATCACGTGTTCCATATGAATTTAGGAAGATCTTTAGAAATAACCATCTGTTCCAACATTTTTTTGTAATTTTTTTTTAATCCATCCAGTCCAGTGAAGACACCTGTACACATTCAATTATAACTGTATACATAGTGCAGTTACTTAGTTTTTATAAGGTATCCATAAGGTTGTATTTATTAATTGAAAAAAACAACTATTATGGCCCCAAACAGACATTAGATGAAACAGTCATATGCAAATGTCTTCTTTTCCCTTTAGAAATTCAGTTCCAAAACACCATGAATAGTCAGACATTGCTGTGCTTTCCTGTTTATGAGCTAGCACTTCATGTACATCAACAACCATCTTGTTTTTGAGTAGTAAATTATTTATGAATGATGGGCTAAGTGCAATGAACCTTCTCTCTTACTACTTAAAGGGTTAAAAATTTTGGGGGCCAAATCCTTTTCATCTTACTCACAAAAAAGGTTCCATTGACTTCACTGGGGCTACTGAATAAGATGTACAGGATTTTGAACTCTTGGCCAAATTCTGGCAGAACAGTAGACAAAACTGTCATACCCAGAAGGAAGACTGCTCCCCTGTCTACAATGCCCTTGGCCATGACAAATCCATGAAGACATGGCCTAGGACAGGAGCCAAATACCACTGGCAATGTGTTCCTTCTGTAGCACAAGTTAGGTACATACTTCAGGCCAAAAATCTTAAGTAGATTAACAAATGGTATTGTTACCAATATAACACTACAGGTTGGCTTTACATTATTTTCTCTAAACATCTGTTTAGACTTCAACTGCATATTGAGCCAGGATTTGGCCCTTAATATGTGACACTATTAGCTGGACTTAATATTACGTTGAATCATACTATGTACTGAGCTATTTGTGACACTTCTATGTATGACCTCCTTTTGTTAGAACTGTGAAAATTATTTGTATGTTCTGTTTTATCGGATGGTGTTCTTTTATTGTCTGGTACCATATATTCAATTTCTTAATAATGACATCTCAGTTGAACTTGAAATACTCTATATACCAAAAAGAAGTTTTAAAGTACAAGGAAGTACTGTATACAGTAACATTAAGTAGAGCATAGCACTGACAGCTGTATGAGATGCAGACTGTTAAAGCACTACAGGGATCTTCTTTAATGCTACGCTAGAAGGGGAAAAAAAAACCAAACCACCCAAATTATACAAGCGGTTATCCTCAAAATTCTGTAGAAAACACCCATGCATTTTATAGTTGACACCTGTACTTCAAATTCAAATCTGAAAAATAAGCTTTCTTCAGTCTGTGAGAGAAGCAGTTTGCAAGGGTTTGTTTTCTTGTTTATGCCTGACTGTTTAGGTGCATGGGAGAGTGTGTTAGAGATTGTGAGGGAGGAACTTACTGTTAGAAAGTTGTGCTGAAAGGAAAATATTGTGTTTAGTTCTTAATTAAGACAAGATCATGATCATTTAATCTCTTCTTGAAGTTAACCTTTAAGATCATCTGTGGATCAGTCAAGAGTCCAGTAAACTTGAATCCTTCAAAGAGGGAAGCAGGCAAAATTAGCATCAACCAAGCTCAATGAGGTATTGAAAAGTGCTTTGTGTTGAGATTTTTAAATGGCAGTTCTTGCAGAAAAAAGGATGCAATTAATGAAATTACTAAGAACATTTATATTATGAAATATATCTGAAACCTAGATTAGTTTATCTCACAGTTCTAACTCTTACCAAATCATACTGGGTTTAGAAGCAGTTTTTCCTTAGCAGCAGCTGGGCTTGGTACTTCTAGTTGCAAACACAGCAGTCACACAAACAGTTGTATGAGCATGCATAGCTTCCTGCTTTCCATGGGACTTCTGCTACAGAAGTTATTCTCAAAGATTTATATTCAGAAAAACAAAATATAAGAACTAAATCCATGAGCAGACAAACACCAGTGTCTAATTAAAACCAACATAAAGGTGTTGGACTGATCCTTGACATCACCATTCACTTACCATACCAGCACATGGCATTTTTTGAGACTTGAAACGGCTGCTCAATGAAATCCTATGTATACTCCAAAGGTTTTTTGTGCAACACACAGGATGGGACGTGCTCTAGTCCATGGAAAGGCCAAAATGGAGCCACCTAGAACCATCAGCAAACTAAGATTTTGTTCCCAGTCTTCAAAGATGTTTAAGAAAAATGTGCTGGAAACAAGCACCTACTTCAACATATACCTTTCCATAAGCAATTTAGCTTATGTTCTATAACTGAGATTTTCATCATCTTTCTGAAGAAAAACAAAGATAAATTTTCAATTGTCTGTAACTTCAATTCTCAGTTGAACTGAATTTTCAGTCTATTTTAACTATCTAGCCAAGGTGGGAGATCTTTTTCAAAGTCTGAATTCACCTGTTCAGAGAATGCAATTGGAACCAGTAATCCAACTATAGCTTCTTGACCTTTTTACAATGAATCTTCTCATCTTTTTTTTGTCAAAGATTTGCTTTGTATAAGTACTCAAAAACATTGTAATGCACAGATTTATACCTTGACTTCTCCTTGAAAGAGGAATATCTCTTGTCTCTTGTGATTTCTCTTTTCTTATGCATAACTGAGTGACTATCAGCACCAAAGAAGATGCACAGATGTGAATAGTACATAAAAGCTCAACTGTGAATCTTTAAAAATCTCATTGCTAGTGGCCACAATAAAGAAAAGGACACATTCTGAAATTCCTGCTGGATAAAAAAGGGTGAAACATCACAGAACCACAGAATATTCTGAGTTGGAAGGGACCCATAAGGATCACAGAGTCTAACTTTTAAGTGAATGGCCTGTATGGGGATCAAGCCCACAACCTTGTTAAGAAATGAGTTGCTGCTCATTTGCTCTGTGACCCTGCACAGAGCTCTGTTCCCAGAAGTTCCCTAAAGAATAAAGGAAAATACGTGCAATTCTATACAGCTGGTGTGAGAGATTTGGTTAATACCAGATAAGTTTTGCCATACAAAAGACATACTTGTCTCAATGAAAATTTTCAATTACAATATAGGCAATTAATAAACTTATGAGGAATAGTCAATTTCTGTTGGTAAGAATGGGAACACACACATTTAGATACACTGTGAAAGGAAGATGTTGTTACTCTAGTTGCAGTCTTAGCAGTTCCTTTATTGATAAGAAAAGTTAAAAATGTAACTTATTTGTATAAAGCATTTTCCTGGCTTATAAGGGTTAGATTGCTTATGCAGAAGGGTTTTCTAAGTGTACACTTTAAAGATGGACTGTGATAACACAAGGGAACATATTACAACAGAAAAAAATCTGTTAGTGTAATGTGAGAATGTTACTACTTAAGAACTAAAAATCGTAGTACAGCAAGTTGTCATTAAGAGGAAAAGAGCATGTTGGTATTTTTCATTGTGTGCTTTAAATAAAGCTGTTGACACATGGCACAAACAAATTATTCTTATTGTAAAATCAGTTGGAAACTGCGAGACTGTCTTTCTGTCAAATGCCTGGTTGCAGTTGAAATATGCTTTGTTTTCTGAGCCCTGAGCTGATCCTTGCTTTCATATCAGCCAACTGGAATGTTAGTTACAGCCAGGCTATCAAACCACCTTCACAATAAGCTGCACAATGTAACACTGGAGCCACTTTTATCTTTTCCATTTTATAACAAAGACAACAATTTGCTTTTTTACAATTAATTCCACAGTCTTTTGTTGTAATCAAAATGCCTAACAAGAAGTGTTAGATAAATCAGATGTCTGACTAGCAACTGAACATGTTTTCATTTGGCTTGTACGGCTAACAGTACCAAAAATAAAAACATCTAAATTTCAAGGAAAAAAATCAGTCCAAATTCTGAAGAGCAATTAAGTTGTGCCATAGATGAAAGGGTTTGAGATGTCAAAAATTGTTTCTTATGTTGTGACACCAAGGACTTGGTTCAAAGTGTGATTCTGTAGGTCACAACCTGAAGGGTTACCTGGCCTGTGGCTGTGCCAGAGATCATAACTTTGGGCTCCTAAGATTCTGTAATACACAAGGGCATAGAGGCTTTATCCTCTAAATTTTTCTACTTTATTACAGATTACCACAAAGATCACTGCTAGCAAGTATACCAGTTGTTATTACAGGTAATATGAAAATTAATAAGTCAATAGTATGGTGTCAATCAATACTAGCATCAAGCAGCATGGTAGTACACTCAATACTGAGAGAACAACAACCAAGTAGGTATGTACTATTACAATTACTGGAGCTTGCTACTGAAACAAACTGGTCAACAATAATAGAACAGCAAGTATACTTAATATATATAATATTAACATTCAGCTTAAGAAGAAGCCAGACCAGCCCAAAAGGGAGGAACAAACTGATCCTGGAGGGGATGCCCAACCATCCCCAAAAGAGGGGAAGAAAGACCCAAGCAGTAAGACAACAGACAGAGTTTCCCTTCAAAACAGATCCCTAACAGAGTCTGGAGTCAACAAGGATTCCCACTGAGTCCAAGAAAATGGACAGTTCATGTGGGATTCAGCTGGGAAGTTCTCAGAGGAAGACAATTTTAGTCCATTTTATAACAGAGAGACATTAAGTGTGTGTAGGAGATTCTGCTTTGAGCAGCTAATAGATGATGTTAATTTCTATTTTTCACCTTAAACAGGCAATAGATTATTCTGTTTTCTGATTTTTTTAACAACAATTTTATAACTCTTTGTTGTTTTCCATTTTCTCAGACAGTAAATTGTCATTACAGTCTCTTGGGTTTGCACTTATTCCTGGTACCTTGGGATGTCTCTGGTTTCTAGGTCCTTGGCTGCACTTTTCAAGGATGCTCGCAGTTCGTGGGCCTAGTCCTCAGCCTCACAATCCCAGACTGGCAGACCTTTCTCTCTCATGATTTTCAACCAACAGATTCTTCTGTACAGCAATTTCCCTCTTCTAACCAGGTTGCTCACAGCTGGGTGAGCCAAGGCAGCCAGGTGAGCCTGCTGGCTCTGCACCAGGACCCATGCACATCTGGAGCAGCAGCTGGGCTCCTCAGAGCACCTGAAAAGCCACTGCATGCCTCTGGGGGCTCAGGACTCACTTGTCTAAATGTCCCTTGTGCAGATGCCCCAGGTGCTGCAGAGCATTTCAAATGGCACTGGGTGTCCAGCCATGGCCATGAAGTCAAGCCTGGAGAAGGGGACTTATTTGCCCCTCTGGTCTCCCTCCACAATGCAGTCCAGAGTGAATGGCTGACCTGTGTGTATGCTGATATGTCCACTAGTCCTGGCTGCCTTGGGTAGTGATGATGATTTTGAGGGAACAAAAAGGTTAATTTTGCTTCAAAATTCAAGGATGGTTTTGAAGAGTCAAGCCATGAGTTTGTATTTGTAAAAAGTGCTAGCAAGACAGAAGTTACAATTAGACTATGATATAAAAGCAAAAATATTTTAAGCAAGTCTTGACAAATGCATTATTTGCCAGCATTGCCAAAGTAAACATGGATTAAAGTAGAAACTATCTGGATCTTTTATTTCTTATATTTGCCTTGTTACTTAAGGGCTTGAGAAAACTTAATTTTTCTGTATTATATTTCAGAGCTTATTATGTCATCATTTTCTTTCAAAAACAGTTAATATAAGTGAAATATTTACTTAGCAAAAGTTGGTTTTCTGTAAATTATCCATAATTTAGCTCTAGGTCTTGCATAGATATATGGTGACCATTTTAGCAACTTAAACCCAGTATGTAGATGCCTATAAATTGGTATGCTGCTTGTTTTCATGGAATGCTTGTAAGATAAATGTTACTCAAGCCTATGGCACCATATTCTTTTTTCATTTGAAGGACACCATGTATTTTATAAGTAAAATTCCTAAGTAGCACAGGAAGTTCCAACTGAATATGAAGAAGAACTTTACTATGCAGGTGACCACACACTGGAACAGGTTGCTCAGAGAAGCTGTAGAGTATCCCTCACTCAAGAATCATGTGGACACAATCCTGTGCCATGTACTCTGGGATGACCCTGCTTAGGCAAGAGGCTGGACTCTGTGGTCCCTTTCAACCTGACCCATCCTGTGACTCTCTGATTCTGTACTAATGGAGAATAGCTGAGTAGGGTCAGAATTCTGTTGAATTTAATTAGAAACAGCCAAATCGAACAGACTGCTTTTGTTTTGTGTTATTTGTGTATGGGATTATCCTGAGCCAAAAGGTAAAGTTGTTGAAGTTTCTTTTCTAAAGGAAGAGAATAAATTCATTAAAGGTATTTCAGTCTGCAACTTGTGCTCTTTTCAGTGAAAGCGGCCACAGAACAAATCACAACTTCTCGTTCTGTGTTGGGTAATGCCACCTTTTAACTACGGTGCAAATGGTTTTGCAGGGAGTATCTTTGATAAGGCTGCTCTCCAAGTTGTTACTCAGATAACCACTAACGCCGTGTTGCTTTACTGAACGTAGCAAAGCTTGTTTTTCTTAGCCTGGCTTGATGTCAGCTGGGCACTTCTATTTCTTGCCTTTAGTCAAGGGCACAAGCCTTGCCCGGTTAATTTAGTTTCAATCTTCAAATCGACACCTGATGCTCACGCATCCCGAAGGATCATAGCTCTACGCGGGATCTCTGAAGCGTTTTGCTCTGCTGAATTGTTCCGGGAAGGAGACACAGGAGGGCACCAGAGGCCGGGGATGGCGCCGGGCTCCCCGCGGGCGACAAGCAGGGACAGCCGGGGACGGGCGGTGCGGCACAGCCGGAGCTGACGCGTCCCTGCCACAAGCGTGTCCCAGTGGGAAGCTGCCGGGGGTACCGGAGGAAAGGCAGAGGGAAAGCCATCGAGTGCTGATTTCAGCCAGCAGTGCTGGCGGCTCCGGGGAAGCGGGAGAAAGAGTCGGGAAGAACATTCAAGCCATGAATTATTATGTCATGTAAAAATATGCATTTCAGCAGTGGTCTGCCCACTGTCTCTTCTCTCATGTTAATTTATTGTCCGTAAACATCCTGGGAGAAAAGATTCATACCTCTGGTCGATCCCAACAGGCTGGTGCCATGATCCTAAAAAAACAGAATGCAATTCAACAAGGATGAGCTGAAAAAAAATCCCATTTGCTAAAATCGAAGTGCACAACGGTGCATGAAGTTTGACAACATTAGCATCAGGGAAATGTTTCTTGGATTCAGAATGAATTTCTGGTCACCGCAAGAGAGTAACATCCCTGGTTTCACAGGGAAAAGGACATAGTCTTGACTGGAGAGGACATACATCTTTCATGGTTTTGGCTCACACCAGGGACTTGGTTTGCATGTTGCAGATATATGACCTCACCATCAACCTATCTGAAAGTTTTTCAGTCTCCTCTGTCAGAGCTGTTCCAGTTTGAATAGGTAACTTAATATTTACCACCCTTGCAGGGTAGAGAAAACATTTATTTTCAGCTTCCCAAGCCAGTCTACTGAATGCTGATAGCTCAGGACAAGTTCTTGCAAGAACATGTTTTGCTTTCATCCCAGTGCAGTATGAACACATTTTTTAAATTACTGACATTTAGCAGATGGGAAAAACAGTTATTTCCTATGTTGCTGGGAGAATGGTGCAGCCAACAGATTTTTGGCCCAGCTGCTGCTCTAGAGCTGTTATGCTGGTCACTGCATACACTTGAGAGTTCAGCCAGTGAATTATGGTTTGCTATAATAAGAATATTTTGCTTTCCATTAGATCACACTTGGTGGAACAACAGCAAATGCACTGAAGCAGTCAAAATGGCTGTCAGTGACATTTCAAGGTCCCTTTGCTTCATTGCTGGTGTCAGACAAGTTCTGGCAAAAGGACACCTTGGCCACATTGTCAGAAGTCACAGATCAGCTCTTCTGAAGGAGGAACAGATGTGGCAGGCCAGGTGAACTGCAAAACACTTAGACTGCAAAGGAATCTTACCAAAGCTAAAAAAATTAAGGCAAAGATCATGTATTAAAATTTAATGCAGAGCTCTCTTAAGGTGTTATGTGAGTAATAACACCCTAAGATGTCAGCAGCAGCTTGAATTCTTCTCACGCAATCCTTTGAAACAAAAAACACACCTGTCTCCTGGATGGAAATTGTTCCAGGGAGTCACAGCAAAGAGACTGGTTCATGCAGCAGAAGCAGAGCAGGAGGATATGTCAGTTTGGGTCACTACCCAGAAGTGGGATCTGTTCATATGAGAAGTAAGTGTTCAAAGAATTCCCATAGGATTGTATCTCTTTGGAAGGGCAGACCACTTAAAAAGGCCAGATCAGTCATGCAAGTCATGAAGCTCAGGAGTTGCAGGCATTAGCTGCTGTGTAAGCTAAATGCTTTCATATCTGCCACTGGTCCTTTGAAACACTGAGGACAACTCAAGGTCAGGAAGCATAAATTTAGACATCTATATATATGCAGTAGATATTAAACCTTCAGTTCCAGGCAGTAGAGTCAAAGGTACACTATCAGCCAATGCAGGCACATAAAGTGATTTATTTGGTCACCCACAAGTTCTACTGTAGGATAACCCAAGTTACTCCTTAGGCTTTACTGACTGTATTGGCTAGAGACAAGATTGACACATAAATGTCCAGCACTGCCTGTGTGCTGGGAGGGTGTCCAGTCTGGCATCCAGCCATCCCAAAAGGATATGGGTTCCCTTACATTTAAGTGCCAGGCACATCTCAGACTTCTGAAATTCTTCCAAAGGCACTAAGATTTAGACAAATGAATCAAACCACTGATTTCCACTGATCCACTGATCTCTGTAATCAAAATATAGACAGCAAGCATGTTTATATCTTCACCTACATGTAGGCATGTTAATTTAAGATCCTCCATCTTGAAGTGAATTTCACTCCAGATACTACCTGTTTTTCTCTGCCCTTGAAAATTTTGTTTGCCAGAAGTTTCATTTTGAAGCTATTGTGTCTTTTAATTTTAGAAGCTCTCATGCTTTGTTTCACTCACCTGAAATATGTCCATCAACAGTTCACATTCTCAAGCCTTAACAGGCTGGTGCAGAACAAATACATGTGCATGCAGGTAGATCAGTGTTTAGAGGCTGCATTCAAACTTGTTTTGCAAGAAAATCCCTGGAAGGCAGGCCTGTGGCCCTCTTTCAGCATACAGGGACAAAAATTGTACTTAGGGGGAGTTACAGGTGACATGGGACTGATTGTGTTTAAGAACATCAGAAAAAAACAGTAAAATGAGTTCAAAGGAATGGGCAGTATTAATAACCCAGGACATGTATGGGAGCAGTCAGACTGGAAAATACTGAGGGATGAGTTGTTCATTTATGTCATGACCAGAAGGCCTCTGCTCCCTCTCCAGGAGGATGGCAACAAGGATGTCACATGGGTCATGCTTCCTTCCACTGTGCCATGAGGAAGGTGAGGATACACAAACAGAGGTATCATGGACAGCAGAGAGCAACTTTGCCAGAGTTTTATGGAGAACAGATCTTTTGAGGATGAAATGAGGATCTGGCATTCACTGCTCATCATTCAGCATTGGACTGTGGACCAAATTCTGGTCAAGATCAGCTTGGGAGTGATTGCTGATCTTGTTTTGTTTTGAAGTTTTTCTCCCAGCCTGCATTCTTTTGTTTTTACTGGAATGAAACACAAAACAAAACCTGCCTGACATTCAAACTGCTCTGCTGATGACTCACTGACCCACTCCATGGCTTTAAGCTAGCAACTCGCTCATTTACTATCTCATTTGTGCCCTCTGAAAAACAGGGTAATGAGTTACATCTTGCTGATAATGAAAAAATGAACATGAATAGAATTGTTCCCAGAAAGTAAATTACCAAATAAATATGCATTAACAAGTGATCCTAAGACAAGAATATGCTTGTGGGAGCACCTGCATTTTCACAAGGCCAGTCTTGAATAACACCCTGCCTTACAAAAGGCTGACAGTCACTGTGACAAAGCACAAATTGCTACCAAGGTTATTAAGGCAATAGTGACTCTTTTCATTCACTGGTTATCAAAGGGATCAGCACATGATGTGGCACATTCTTCACTTTTATTTCCTCCTTTTATTGTTGTCCATGGCTGCCCCTTCTGCAGGTATAGCTCAGTCCTGCTACTCAAACTTTCTCCACAAACAACTGAGTGCCAAGCTTAACCAGGCAACTTTGCAGGGCTGGGAGTATTTTAGAGATATTGTCCTAACAACTTCCAGACCCTTCCGTTTAGAAGGAACACCACTAACATTCATACATTAGGACAGAACTAGTACAGCAATGTATTCACATCCATTTACTTGCATTACCATAAATTTTATAGACACAGGCAGGTGTGTTGACTTTTATTGTGCTCAACAAAGAAAAGGTCTGAACAGAAGCACTTGGACTGGGAGCCATGAGGTAGAAAGTAACAGGAAACATAATCAATCTGAGGCAGCATTTTCAGTATAGCAACCACACAGCCATCATCAAGAGTTTAGTGGGCCTAAGGACTTTCAGAGAAAATAATTAGGTGGCTATGAGGTGTTTACAATGAGTTTTTCAGAGAAGAGAGAGTGCTTCTTGGAAAAAGCATCAAAAGCACGTTTGAAAATTATGAGGTTGGAAATGGAAAATTACTAAATTGCATCATAAACTGACCAGAGGTAGGGCTTGACCTCTAAATACTGAAAGGGTTATTTTAGAAGTTGTTTTATCTGAGCAGTCAGAGCACACAAGGTTGTGGCAAGTTCCGGGGAATAATCATTTAATTCCACAAGCAGTAAACCTGGTGAAGCCTGGTTTGTTTTGAACTCACATTGTATTTTCTTACCTGCCCAACATAATAACCTCTCCTAAAGCTCTTTATGACATTTTCCTCACCTCAGCTATACTTCTTCAGCATGTTTCTTCTCATGACCTCTAAATACCATGTAGGTGAAGGGCTCCCTGTTCTGTCTCTCAGCCTGACGGCCACGGTGAGTGAGCTGGTGAGCACACACTTCAGCCTTGCCTCATTAAATTTCTTTTCTTATGTAGAGACAGTCTTCAGAAGTCATGTAGAAAGTCCCACAGTTCTTCATCTCAGATGGTCGTCCTAACTAAGCAGAAAAAAGAGAAAGACACTCTCAGTCCATGATTCATCCTATCCCAAAATAGACATCTAAATCAGGTCATTTGAATCATAGTTAAACATGCCAGCTTGTCTCCACTAACTGTAAGGACAACCAAAGGGATTATCTCAGATGAAGACATTGGTACTACAGAAGTCTAAACTTAGGTGAAATGAATCCTACTCTAATTCTTTTAAGCTCTGTGTCACTTCATGATGTTAAAGAGGGGTGATTGGTTTACAAGCTGAGTGGGACAGGTGGATGGACACTGTGATCACTGAATCTTCCTTCATCTGAATGCTAGGCTAAAAAATATCAAAAAATCTTCCCAAGGAGAAGAGTGAGAAAACAAAAATATATTTATGCATATAAAGAGGAAGATGCTACATTTTTGACCACTTTTTTTGAGCTCTCTTCATCAGCTCAACAGCCCCTGAATATGTGTGAGTTGTTAGAGCAAGGCACCTCAATGCTGGTGTCACCACCATCTTCCCACCAGATAAAGTCAATGCACTTGACAGCAAGTACCAGCAAGTTGCCCTCTTACACAAAGGTGAAATTAGTTCACTTACCTTTTTGATTTTTGTAAGCTTTTCCAGGAAATAATGTATATTTTTCTAGTCAGAGATAAAGAAGGTGATGAAAGAGAAGTCATACTAGATATATTGGTTCCAACAAGATCAGAATATTTAGTTGTTCTGTATTGCAAAACAAAAAAACAACCATTAACTAGTAAAGGACCTTGAAACTTTTTCTTGCAATGCCCTCTTTTGAGGACAGCCTGAGTTTCCACATGCCTCTTTCTCCAACCCTGGAGCTAGCCGGCAAAATCCCGACTATGGGCTAGTGTGTAGATGCAGAGGTGCTCCACAACTCTGACTGAGTTTCTCAACACACAAAGAAGTCAATTTTATGCAACTTCGTTGTGAAAAGCCACTCTGAACACACATTTGTACAATAAATGCTCATGACTTACCTTGTGAGTGAAATTCTAGGACAGCTGGGCTGGGGGCACCTCCCAGCATGTCCTACATACCACTTTGCACACTTATCCTAGGTTGCCACATGCCCATCTCTGCAATTTTTGTGGCTGCCTGGGGAATGCTGTCTGAGGGCTCCTGTTTATGCCTGCTGTTCCAGCACTTCCATCCTGCTTGTGACATCAGTGGCATGGGGCTTGGTGCTCATGTGTGCACCATCCCAGCACAGAGAAGTAAGGATCAGAAAAATTTCACAAAGGCTCACAGAACTCTGCTGGAGGTCAGTGTCATTGTCCCCAGGTTAACAGCCACCCCCAGGCTCAGCCATCCCACACAACCTCACCCTGTGAGGAAGCACAAGCTCCCAGAGACCAGCCTGCATCCTCCTCCCTGGTCCCTGAGACAAAGTTCTCTCCCCCGCCTCCAGCTCTGCCTCCTGTGGGCACACACATCCACGTGGTTGGATGGAAAACCACATCACAACCCCGAGCCAGATTACAGCTATGGTTTTGTTCCCATTGGCTGACTTCAACTGGATTAATTAATTTGTTGTTCAGACCAGGCTTGTGCAAACTCAAGGGAGAGGGTAGGAATGAGCAGGAGGGATGTGGCACTATATCTTTTAGCAGCAATTCTGGCAAATGTTAGCTTAAAAATACAATTCCTATCCCTGAACCAACTTCTCAGCAGAGCAATCCTTTTCAGCCTTCTCTCCATGAATGTGGAGGGCACATCTGCTTCTGCAACTGGGCCACACGAGTCATACAGCCCACAAAGAACAACTGTTGTTAGAACTGGAATGCAATCTGAAAGTGCCAGGAGAGGAGGCTCTGAAAGCATTTGCTTCAAACAAGCCACCAAGTTTGTGAAAAGCTGAACGAAGCAGTCCCATGCCTGCATTGCATGGGAGCCTCGTGGCAAGCCTCAGGACACAGTATATAGAGCTTTCTGTGTTATTATTTTAATTATGCTTCAATTTAGTAGAGACCAAGTAACTTGACAAACTCTTTTCCTCCCCTCTGCAAAAAGAATTAGTAGGTTTGAGCTGTATCAGATCATGATGTGTGATGCTGCTGACTGACACAGGCAAGAGAGACCCAGACAACATGCTCTTGCTCCAAGAGGGCTCCTGAACCAGCCTGGGCCTGTGCTGGTGAACTCATGGAAAACGTTGCTGCTGCACAGTGACCTCCCCACAAATACTTTGAGGCTGCCTCCTCTCTCTGTGCACCCCATAACTTTGAAGTGCAATTAAAAAGAAAGTCACCTGAGTTTAATTCCTGAAACTACTTTTTCTCCTGAAACTCCTCTGCAAGCTGTGCTCTGTGGAGTACCAAAATTCTGTTTACATCTGCATATTTCACTTGAAACTTTTGGAAATAATTGATAGTGCCAAAGATTAAAATAAACCAGCTCACCAGCCAGAAGAGAAAATACTTCTTGCTGAAATTTTCCCTTTTTCTGTTTTAGTATGTTTCCTACCAAGTTTTGGTAGGAAAGTGGCAGAGTTAATGGCAAACTTGAACTGTCAATCCAAATGAGGAATTAAAGTAATTTAGAATAACAGGTGCCACCCAGAAAACAAGCAGAGGACTTAAAAATAATTATGGCTAAATCTATTCATTTTTGCATTCCAGAACACTCCCTCTGGTCTCTGCTGAAGATAATACATTAACGAGGATGAAATATTGGCATGCTGTTCAAACTTATCACCTGAGATTGAATTATGAGCTATAGATGCTGAGTCACTGGTCATTTTTATTAGCTCAGAGAAATAACATGGTATTACACAAGGACAGAGAACAGCCAATTTTTTCCAAAGATAAGAAATGGATTAATTTTCTCTGAAAAAAAGAATTCCTTATCTTTCTCGCTTCATTTGGTGATACATCAACAGAAAACCAAAATGAATTGATAAAAAGGAATCATTCATTTATTTTCTTACAGAATATTTGATGCTTTTAGATGATTTCAAATAGCATCGTATTGGGTCAGAAATTCCTGACTACCAAGGAACTGGAAACCTGATTTTCATACCACTGCTGCCAGGTATTGATGTAACTTACCATGGAAAACAGCCCATATTAAATATATATAACCACAGTATGGCCAAACAAAAATACAAATAAACACTTTGTATTTTCACTCCTGGTATCAGTAAGAGTGCCCATCATCAGAAAATGTTCACAAAAATAGTTGTCATTACTGAGAACAAGAAAAGTCATAAAATACACCTTCTTTATGGAGGGGTTCAGTCACTGTTGAGAACATGACCAGGTGGGAAACATGCTGTTTCCTAGGTTGACAAGACTACAGTTGATCTCTTGGGAAGCACTTTGGCAACTATGAACTTGATGAAGAATTTCCCTCTTGGAAAGGTGAGGGTTGCACAATATGAAAAACTCCTCAGATTCCAAGGACACAACAAATATGGGTTGGAAGTGCTGAGGGGGCCCTGCTCCTCCAGTCTGTGGAGGTTTATGAACCAAGCAGGGACTGACAACTCTGCCATCCTCACACAAGAACGCTGCAGCTGCTCTGCCTGGGCCAGCCTTATGCTCTTGTGAAGGCTCCAAGGCAAGGGTCAGCACACAGAGCCAATGGATCACCACAAGATACACTCTTATCACAAAGAAATTATGAAAAGCAAATACCAGACAGTTCTGTGCTCAGTTCATCTCAGCTTCTTCTGGAGCTGGCAATAGGCAAGTTTCATTTATCAGCATATAATGTGTTAAAGCCAACAAGAACACAGATGTCTTAGCATCCTTTTGGCACTGACTCCCTGGGAAGGGCAGCCTGTCTCTGAGTGCAGTTCAAAGAGCAGAGGATGTGTTATGAATCACAAGCATCCTAAATTGCTGAGGAAAGCATAAATGACAACATGAGTATTGTATACATACGAGGCCTGCATTTTCACCTTCCCAATTTTGTGAAACTATGAGGTTATTCACACACACACCACCCAAGAAAAAATGGCCTTGCACTCAAAGAAAATTGTTACTGCAAAGTCACTCCCTTTAATGTCATGAAAATCCAGAATTAAGCTTGCCTTTAATGTGACATCCTGCTGAGTACATATTCTTATATACTTTTTTAATGATACAACTACATCGTGATACTTTCAAGAGATCCCTACTTCATTCAGTACACAGAAACAGATGAGATTTCTTAATGAGATTCTAGGCAAGATTTTTATTAGCACTGATCTTCTACACCCTCTTTTGTTTACTCAACTCACTCCCAGTACAGCTCTGAATAGGAAATTAAAAATATAATATTTTATGTAATTACTCTCAAAGTTCAACTCAACTGCAGCTGAGTTCTATGACTCAGTAATCCAAGACAGTAAACTAAAAAATTCAGACTAAGTAAGCTGTGAAAACGTAGTTTTCATGTCTTGTGTCCCCAGGCTGTGTGAGACAGCCATATCCAGCTGCATTTACTGTGGCAATACTCTTACCCTTGTTGAAAGTTCTCCACTCATTCCTAAAAGCTGATGTTTCAGAGAGCAGCATATTTCAGCTCAACCCCAGAAAAAACACATTTTTTACTCTCACTGGGCAGTTACACCAATGTCCTCAGGCTGACTGACTGACTGTAGGATGTGTTTGCACAGTATAGACCACAAAGAATACCTGAAGGTATCATAGGAAATACAAAGTTGAAAGCTTGAAATTCCCTCTGATCTATGCCAGGACAGACCACTGTATTCAATGCCTACATGCACAAAGAAGAAAATAACCCCTTTCTTCAAAGAAATATGTCCACCTGAAGGACATACTTTTCCTTGAGTTTTGGTTAATCTGTCCACTTGAAGGTGGACCACTCCTCCAGTTTTCCAGGAGACAAAACATGATGGATGCACTTGCAACCAGAAACACTGGGCTGAGAGCTGCCTGTAAAGCAGTGGCAACTGCAACATGGGAACCTTCACCTTCAGGCTGCCAAGAGGTCCAATATTCTATACCAAAGGAAAAAAGCAGCTCAAATAGCCCATTTGTTAAAAAAGAAGTGGAAACCATAATCCATTTAAAGGTTTCAGAGGAGAATACATTAAGGAAAACCAGCAAGGACATTCTCTGTGTGGGTTAGCCCTTTCACTCATGACTTCTAAACACACCAGCTCTAGGGAAACTTTCAACAAAGATGCAGGTTTTCAGAAGTAGATGCCCTCTTGAGTACCTGGCATATCCCACCCAGCCACCAAGGCAGAGGGAAGAAGGTCCAGCAAATCCTGTGTTGTATCTTCAGCCCTGTGTGGATGTCCTGGCCACGCTCTGCAGTTTATGTCCAGGCATCTGCCTTGTTCTGCAACATGCACGGCTGTCCATGTTTTGGCATGAACTGCCCTTGTGCTGCCATGCAACTGATGCTCCCACGCTCCTGCCACTGAACCTGCCCAGCCAAAGCAGGGTGCCAGAGGCAACAGTGAGTCATTGCTATGTTCACCCCAAGACACTGTTGCGTGAGGAAGACAGGTTCTGGCTGCGTTTTGTTTATAACAGGGCTGAAGCTGTACTTCCCACAGAGCTTAAAAAGTGAAAAAGAAAGCCTCAGATGACATTTCAAGGGAGGATAGGTTGGGAGGTGCCTTTCCTTTTAAACTAACCTCAGTAAAAGAATGATATAATCAGATAAGTGTCAGAATGAATGATGAATCCACACATCAGATAACTGACCCAGTTTTAAAAGAATACCATACTTTATTATTTTAGATTGAAAAACAGGACGGCTCAAAACTTAAGGGATTAAAACTACCCCAACTGCAGCCAATGGAAATACTGTCTTTCACTTCAACAAAAACAGAAAATGTCTTCAGTTAATCTGGAAAAAACTTTGAAATGCTGGAGTAATTACTAGTTGCTGCCAACCATTAACTTTCCTCCTTTTCCTCCAACTGAATTATGCCAAATCTTTCATGGGCAGTACATTTTGTTGCCATTTATTTATTTGCTGTCTTAATTTTCTACACATTTTTGAGAGGAAGATGGAAAGCTGATCTGTTTCCAGAATTTATGATAGAGGGAAAAAAAAAAACAGCTAAAAAATGAGGAGGAAAAAAAAGAGAGAAAGAAAGCCTACCTGGAGCTGGCAAGAGAAATTGTTATCTCCTGGAGAGAGCTGAGCGGCAAGCTCACAAAATATGCCACAACTATTGACCACCCTCCTTCAGAGCAAAGCCTTCTTGCTGGTGTCTCACTGATCTGTCATACTGCAGTCCCAGCTTTACCCACTTATACCCACATTGTGAAAGACAAAACCATAAGGACAAACAAAGATAACATGCATATGCAGGATGATGCTGCACTGTGCATGAACAGAATTTGGCTGTTTGTTATTCAGGAGTAGTGGCACTTTACCACAAAGAACATTAGCCAGATTTCCATTACTATAAAGCTCTTGATTAGTTTTTCTTCTCTTCCTTTCCCTAGACCCAGATCCAGTCACATCGTTTGCATGAGCTTTGTGCCCATCAGTACATTCATGCTTTGAGTCAACCCCATATACTATCACAAACCTTTTTCTCCAGCTTAATATTCTTCTCAATTCCAGTAATTAGAATTGGTTTGGTGCAGGGTCAGACAACACAAGCCAGTGCATGTAAGGGGAGGTAGGCCAAGGCAGAAGGAGGACAGGGAGAAGGGCACAGAACCTCTAATGTGCAAACGAGCTGTTAGGCAATCTCAAGCCCAAACGTGTAACTTTACCTGTGCAGCTTTGCTGCAGACACTTTAATTCTTTGTTATGTGTCCTGCAGGCTTCTCCTAACAGCCATCTGCAGCCTGACAGTAATTATATAGCCTGGCTCAAAGGATTGAGCAAAAATGTGATAAGGTGAACATAAAGAACTCCAAGAGAAAGCTACTTTTTCAATATGTTTAGAGCCTAAAATGTTGAGTAGTGTTCACTGAGGTGTTTTCAAAGCAGTTAGCCATCCCTTGAGAGGTGCACGTCTGTTTAGTTGTAGAATCTTTGTCTTTGAGAATGTATCCCTTACTTCTCAACAACCTCCTGGGTCATTCAGGACTGCATCTTTCTTTCTGCAACAAGGGCTGAGAAACAAGTGTGGGTAGTAACACCACCAAAGAGCCTGCAGCCCATGATCCATAGCTACTCCCAATAGTGGTATTTATGCAGCAGCATAAAGCATGGAAGCAGCAGTGAGACAGCAGCTGGGAGCTGTTCCCTCACATAACTCAGTTTCTCACTGGGAAAAAGTGGACCTATTCAGCTTATATTCCACGCATTTCTCAGTACCTGAAGGTCCATCCAGAAAAACAAGCTGCCAAAGAAAGATAAAAATGGAATGTAATATTATTCAAATACCTGAACTATTCAGTGGAAGGCCAATGCCATCTTTCTTGATATAGCTGGTCTATTTGCAAACTGGCGGTTCAGCCTCACTGGTATTTGCTGAGCTAGCTTACAGCGTATTTTACTCAAGATGCCTGGAACATGTTTAGGCTTATTAATAAATTCAATCTTCTCTTACATGTAGTAATACACAGGTTTCTACTTGGGATTTTGAATAACACTTTCATGATATAGTTAAAGCCTTTTTCTTGGTGGAGTGCCACAGAATTACACAGCTCTTATGAAAAAGAAAATTAAAGCAGACTGGAGTCATGAGAAAGTTGAGAATAACAAAGGTTTATCAGGGGGTGATCCATATGACCAAAACCTGCACACATACATACACTAAAAGGGAGGTTATAACCAGCATTAGACTGAATTATTTAAGCATGGAATCTTTTGGCTGTATCTGCTTTTCTTCCTTCTTGCTCTGCTGCTGTATGCCTCCAACAGCCTGCACTGAGGGAACCTTGCAGCCTTCTCTGCCTCTTTGTACCAAGCATGGATCCATGCAGGGCACAAACCCAACAATGCTGCCTTGGTGTTGCTACCCAACAGCCAAGGCTTTGGAAAGAACCAGCTGGTAACAGCTAATCCAACAGGCAAAACCTGGGAATCCTGATGTCAGCGCCATGGAGCGTGGGAGAGCTGCAGGTTTGGCAGGCAGATGGTTGCTCTTTTACACAACTGTGCAAAGTACAGTTCTTGTGATAAAACATTACAGTTCATGACAGGTTATTTGGGGCAAGGGTTACATTTCCCTGAGTCTTATCTTGGTGCCTGATGCATTCTTTGGCAGAAATGGGAATTTGGACAAAGATTAAAGAAGTTACGGATGTGAACAACTGGGTTACCACATGGAGGCTGTATTGCTATTACTGGCAGTATTAGGAGAGGTTAGAAATGTGAGGCATATAATCATTTACAGGCATAGGAGAGAAACCAGGCAGTTATTTTCTATAAACCTCAAATACTAGAACAATGGAGCCTTGGGGAATTTGGTAATGCGAAGCATGGTTTGGGTTCCAACCCTTACCTCACCTGCTCAGGTTTAACTATTTCTTCATACTTGAAGTAAAAATCTTCCTGAATGCATATATATTATTATTATGCATATATATATTGGAGAGCTTGAGCTGAAACGGGGAATATAAGCAACTGAAATGTGAACCTTGTGCAAAGCAAGGTTAGAAATACATACTTGATATATGAAGGTGTATCACTATTTTAAAGCTTTTTATATATATTTCTTACTTTATCATCACAGGTTTAGTATCAGCTGGTGAATGGCCAGGAGAATATGGCCAGGGTTTGTCAGCCCTTCCAAGGTAACAAGTCTAAGAAGAGGTGAGTACACAGTACACAATTCATCTACCTGCTCCTCTGACTTTCTGCACAGGGAAACAAATAGGTCACCATCCCTCTCTGAGCCTGACATCAGGGGTTTGCCAGGAAATATACAGCTCAGACCAACACATCCCTCAGCTGTCTTGACCTTTGCAACAGTCTGCTTTGAGCCAGTGGTCTCCCCTCCATGTCTCAGTCACTGCTGTTTCTGTATGAAATGCCTTTCAGGGCTGCAGCCCACCAATTATGCTGTTTCAAGAGTGCTGCCATAAGGCGGGGATGCCACTAACCAGCTCCTGCCTCCTGTTAGCTGCATAGGTGAAAGCAGTCAGGTGAGAGAGAGCAGGACAAGAACCATATCTAACAAACCATTGCCCAGTTCACTGCCTGGGGGTCCCTGCTGGAAGGGGAGGGGGCACAGTATTGGGACACAGCACAGAGGGAAGCTGTGTACCTGCCTGCAAAGCCCTCTGCAACCCACAGGCTGCCCGTCCTCGCAGGCAGGCTTGTCACTCTCCACTGCCAGCATCCCTGGCAGGCTGTCACTACTGTTTCTTGTGCAGTAATTCCATGGCAGGCTTTATGGGAATCTGAGGGTCATACTCAAAGAGAACTGCATCAACCCTTAGAGCTGGGGTAAAGTAAGGTAAGCAATAATTATTTCAGGTATTTAAATTGAACCTTTTGTATCCCTCACAAAACAGCCTGACATCCTCTGTTTGTCTGCCTGTACACAAGACCACTTCAGTGGTGCTATAAATAACAGTAACAGTACAAAGTGCTGCAACTCTAAGTACTAGGCCAACTTTTAAAATTGTATCGATTAGTCCACGTAAAAAAATATTACAAGAGGTATTTTCGGTATTGTGTTTGACTTCTCTTTGAAATGGAGTTTCCAAAACATTTGTAACTTGCCTCTGAAGAGAGACCCTGAGAAGTACTGATCTGGTGGAAACACCTAGGAGGTAGGAATGGTGTTAACAGTAACCTTCAAAGAGCATGTCAAAGCAAACACAGAGTTTCTCTTTAAATGCTTTTCCCAAGGTTTCTTCTTACTGTTTTGATTTGGCACTCATCTCTGTCTAAATTCTTAAAAAATCACCAACCAACCAATTTCATTCATAGACACAAAGGGAATGCATTTCCAAGTCCTCAATGAAGGTGTATCACTATTTTAAAATCAATAGTTTTATATTCTCCATATAAAATCAAATATACAATATAAAGTAGAAAAAATGAAAATACTTTGTAATTACAGATTTGGAGATACGGCCCTTTAAAATACAAGAGGATTATTCCCATTTGGTTCATTGTCACCTGACCAAAAGCCTACATGATGAGAAGTCTTGTAAATATTGACTACTCCCACCAGGAACTTATACCATAACTGATACTGCAGTAACAATACTGAAGGATGAAAGGACACAGAACTGCAACACACAAGCTGCCAGGCAATGAACAGATAGAGAAAGAGGGGGAAAAACAGCTCCTGTCTTGGGAAATTTGTGGTATTTCCAGATTTGTAGATTTAATGCTGTGGCCTGACCTGAAGGAAAGTGATTATGGAAGAATCAAATTAATATTTGGTATCTACACAGCTCTCAGATGTCTGTTTTCTCTGGCAGGGAGACTTCACTGCATTAAGGCACATCAAACTGCTCCCAGGATGGGAAAAGCCTGTGGCTCTAGGTTGCTGCCTGGCACAGGAATATGCCTCCAAGTGAGACCACTGAGGGCAGGCCCACTCCAAGGCAGGAACAAAAGACAGTGCAACAGTCCCTCTGCCTTTTAGCGGCCTGTGGTGTACCTGGCAGTGCAGCTCACTGGGTCTGCTTTTATTTCCCAGCCTGTAAAAAAGTGATGACTGAAAAATGGTATTAAAATAGATATTAAAGCTGCTACTAATACATCTTACTTAGGAATTCTACTATTTTTTTCACTAAGGATCAGTACTTTATTCTTAGCTGCTGAACTTTATGTAAAAAATATGCTACAGCTTGAGTGTGGCAAGAAAGATGAGACAGTTACTAAAGAGAAAAATAAAAATTATTTATTGTGCTTTTTAACTAACTTTTGAATGCTCCAACCCACATTCAACTAATATTTGCGGGTTTGTGGATTCTTTTCAGGAGATGCTGATGATGGAATTTTTGGTGTATTATCCTTCAAGAAGATGCATGTGTGCAAAACAAGTGCACACACCTACACTCCTGCCTATGGTGGGAGTTAACCAAGTAACCAAGGAACTCAGTCACCTTGTTAAGATGCACACTCTGAATTCAGGCTTTTGTAAACCTTAATCATCAACAGAGTCTTTGGAAGGACTCTGCACTCAGCCACTATTTTTCTTACGTCTAAAGAAGAATTTCACTACTTCTGAAACTCACAATGAATGAAGTGTTGCATTAAAGACAACAACTCGGCATGCAGAGATGATGAGAAGGTAGCCTTCAGCTTTGCTATTAAGCACCTGGCATTCTTTTATTTTATATTACACAGTTATCTATTAAGAAAAAAGCCCCCACAGGTCAGCCTATGGAAAAGAATATAAAGATAATCCTATAATAAAGGCTCTCCATCTTAGAGGATGCTGGAAAGAAAATAAACTGGAAATAAATTGAAAGTTCTTGCTTTCTTTGGAATACTTTGTATCTTGTGGACATCATCAAAGAGCCTCTTAAGGACAGATTTGGACACAGTGACAGCTGAATTGGTAGGAGAGTGCACTTCCAAGGGAACTGGATGCAAGGGGCATCAGTCACCATGCCAGACCACCCTGAGAGGGAGCAGCTCAGCAATGTGCACACAGAATAATTCACACACTACAACTGCTATTACTGCCAGCAGCATTCATGGCATGATTAGATATGCCCAGGTCAGTCAAGGCACCATAATTATCTCCTGTCCACAGACACAGCAAGAGAATATGTGGGCTACTCACAAGTGAGAAATTCAAGTTCCTTGCAAAAGGAACATGCTAATACAGACCAAAGTGGTGAAACAATGTGATTATATTCACTTTTTACATAAATGCACAAAACTTTGTAGACTGAAATGCACAATTCATCCTTACTGAAGTAAAAAACTCCAACCCTCAAAACCAGTGGTTATCAATAAAAATTCACCAAAAAGCAGCCTAGAAATGCACCACTTAGACTCATGACATAACTTAATACTACTACAGTCATTTCTACAATAGGCGACAGCAAAAAAAAGAAATTTTAAAGCACTACTGACAAGCCACAACAGTGTCTCTCATACACTGATTGAGAAGTTGGCTTGGAGAGGAATAAATATTATTACTCGGACTGGAATAAGTCCCCATTAGTCATATTCCTCAACGCAGAGCAGAAAGACTTTAACTGGAAGGTACATCAGAAGATCCTTCACTTGAATCTTTTCAGTGTCCTGACTTCCTTCTCCCCCTAGACAGGTCATTTAATCCAAGTTACTGGTCAGCAAGAGTTTCTTCATCAAGAAATCATTGATGGAGCACAGATCTCTCTCTCACAGATCTCAGGAAATGTCTGGAGGCCTCTTCACTCAAAAGGAAGCAGTTATTGCATCTGCTGCTCACCTGAGTCAATTATACTGGACACAAGTGCATACCATAAATTCTAGACCTGGAAGAGTAAAAATTTGATTAAAAAATAAAAAGAAAAAAAAATAATTTTTTTTCCTACCAAACATACTAATTCAAAACTTTGGAAGTGGATTGTTTCATCCAAAGTCTTTTCATTTTACTCTGAGAATAACACAATATGCAGCAATGCCAGCTCAACAATCATCTTGAACAAAGCTGTTTTAAAATTTTTTTGCAGATGATTCATGAAGTAAAACAAATCTTTCTTTCTTCCTTCTAATAACAGCCTCATCACAAGATGTTTGCTCATTACTTATTACTTTTAATGACAGCCAGCAAAAGAAAGGATTCTGTAGGAGTGGCCTCACCTATGAGTCTACATATCTTTCATCTCTCCCAGTGGGTATGTTCTGAAAGAGCCAAGCTATGCTATTTAGATTTAGGGGCACCTGATTTGAATAGCTTTGCAGCTATACAAAACACAAAGTGAGTTATCCTTTGTGGAGAAAGGCAGGAACATATCAAACAGCACCTTGCTGTGCAGGTTGCAAGTCACATATTCTCCTCTGATCAACATACCAAATTACAGGTACATCAGCCTTTTCCCTCAATAATTTCCTTTGAACTGTTCAGAAAAAGTAGTTAAGCCTTGGGGCTGGGAATATGGGCACAGAGTAAACTTAATAGCATCATACAAAACACTGGCTGTATGTTCAGAGAAGCTTTTTTTCATATTAAGTGTATTGGAAGTAATTATACATGATACTCAGTGTACTGGAAATAATTATACAACATTAAGCATGTGGGCAGATATTATACAATGGTGGTTTGTCTTGGAGTCATATTTTAGGTGATGTGCAAATGAACATTTCTGCATGTGATGCTGTCAACTTGAGAATGGCTTAGTCCTCTACTATGGATCATCCCACAGTGCCAGAACACATACATGAGAACTAGAGGGGGAAAAGCTTCAGCTGAAGGTGGTGAACACTTCATCAACAGAACTGACTTGTCACACTGTTATATGCTAGAGATTGCAGTGTGAGAAAAGACTTCACATCTTTATCAGTTTTACTGGTGCAAAAGGAAAATACCTTGATTTTCTGTTATAAACAAAGTATTAGCTCTATAGTTGATGAGACTAAGCACACAGGACACAGCACACAGAAATAGAGCAGACATTGGCACTTAACACAAAAATGAGCTGAGTTTAAACACTGAGCAAGACACTAAAAATGTGCTCTTGATTTTCAGGTCAAAGAGTAGCGTTAGTGGTCAGCTGAAGAGTACAGAGTACATAATAGCAGCCTGCAATATCATAAAACTGATCTGTTGGAATGCTAGAAATTTAGATTTAAGATTTTAGTATATAGTAATATTTATATATATATAGTATATATATATTTAGTATATAGTAATATGTGTAAGTCAAGATGGGGGATTTGGGGTGTTGTCTAAGTCCCTCTTCACCTTCTTCTTCATGGGTTTAGGCAGTTTTCTGTAATTGGGTGAAAAAGGTCTGAATTGCAGGCCTTGGGCCTTGGGTGGTCATTACTGGGTCAAAAGTATAAATAATATAGTTAAGCTCACAGCTTGTGAGTCTGTAAATACTGTAAATAGGTAAGATATAATAAACAACCAAGTCCAAACTCGATCCCTCGTTTGCCGTGTTACTATTCATCCTGACCTTGGCAGAGAGAAGAAAATAAGCCAAAACTATCACACTGATCTTAATTTCAAAAATTGTGTATGTTGCTGGAATTGTTTACAGTGCATTATACACCAGCACACTCAAAGCAGCTGGGGTTATACCAAATACCCAATTCTTCCAGAAAAGTTTCTCAGTAACACAGGGCTCTTGCTGTCAGCCAAATGAACTGAGAGCATGGACCCTAAACAGTATAAACAGGTTGGCTCAGATTCATAAGATGACAATGTTAACTTTGTTTTGCTACAACAAGCTTTGCTCCAGACCCAGGCTCACTGCCCCAAGAGCCATAAAGGGGCTAACACAGCTGTTGGCTAGGACTGCCAGGACTCCTCAGGTGTTTCAGCTCTAACTCAAAAGCTGTGGAAAAGCTGAGGCTGGATGGCAGCATGATGGCACCAACATAGAATCTCAATATTTTGGTGCAATTGACCTCAAACATGCAAAGCTTTGTCCCCTTGGATTTGAAATAAAGTACAACTCGGCCTTCATATGAGGGGTATGTCTCATCAGACTGCCATTTGACAAGCGTGAGACTTTTGGCCTCTTGATGTTTCAAAAATAAAAAAGGCTGTGGGATTTTTTAGTTAGAAGAAAAGATTCTTTTCTTGTCCCCAAAACTAAGTCAACCAGCCATCTCCAAATCTACTATAGTACCAACACCAGCACTGCTTTCCATCAGGCCAGCCTGTACAATTTCAGCCAAAACCATGACTCTTTCTCTTAAAATCGTGAGCTCCTAAAAACAGCTCATTATAAATTGTTGGTATAATAGTTCTGTCAGTGCTGCCTTTTGTGTAGAAACTTCCATCATTAATATACTTTTGATTTTACTTTAATATGTGGTATCTTCCACTAATGCATTTTAGTTTTGTTATTCTATTATCTTCGGAGCTTATTCTATCCTTTAGGGATCCCATATCTTGGAATAAAGACAATTAAGCAGTTCTTGTAAGTATAGTCATTCATTTAATAAATATCTAATAATATACTTCATCCATTAGTGGTCTATATCACAATTCAAATACCTTACTAATTCTCAAAGCACTGGTTTATCGCATACCAGCTCTGCTAGTCCCTGCGGCCTATGATGAGCTTTGTGAATGTAACAGTGAGAGTCCAGGAGTAATGAATTTCTGCTTCTCAGCAGTGAGAAACTGTTCATGTTCAGCCTTTTGTCTCTTCGTTTAATAAAGCCTTAGTCTAATAGGCCTTCCTTCTACCTTTTACCGAATGTAAAATACACGCCTTGACACGGCCCCGCATCCTCTTTCCTGAGACAATGCTGTTGCAATTCCCTCCAGAGCAACTCCCAGGTAACAAACTCATTTTCAACATCTTCATGAGCCGGGCTTATGCTTGACACCGCAACATGGGGGTTCCGCAGCCAGAGAGATGAGGAGGATCGGTGGGGGGTGAGGTGTGACCTCTCTGGATTTCACTCCACCCCCTCCGAGCATCACGTTTTATCCCGGTGCTGCATCTGTAACATGCACAGCAGCGTTCGCACACTGTCCGCGCTCTGGGGCCTTTCATTCGGGACCTTTATTTTGGCGCTCTCAGGCCCCCAAGGGTCCCTTTCCCCCAGGAACGCCAGCCCGGCCCGACGTGCCCCGTCCCGCCGCCATGTCGCCTGGCACAGGCGAGCGGCACCTCCTCCCCCGTGTCCGGAGTGTGGGCCGGGCGTTCGGAGCAGCCGTGCTCACTGTCGCTGCCGGGGTTTGCCTCCCCGGGGCCGCTCCATCGTTCCTCCCCTGCTTCCGCGGGGCCGCCAGGCCGCGCTCAGCCCCACGCTCGGCGCGGCGAGGGCGGCGCCTGCCGGCGGAAAGTGCTGNCGAGCGCGGCCTCCGCCGCCCCCTGTCGCGGGCGCAGGTGCCGTTCCGGTGCGGTGCGGGTCGGGCCGTGCCGGCCGCGATGCCCGTAGCGGGCCCGGCCGCTCGGCCGCGGTCGCTCGGCGGGAGGGGACGTTGCGGGCTGCCCGGCGGGGCTTTGTTTACCTCACG
>VYXD01005576.1:182516-228752 GCA_013397195.1 Hylia prasina | reverse complement strand
CGGCTCGTGGCGCAGCACGGCTGCCCCGCTATTACCCGCGGTTCCGAAACGCTAGAACAACTTTCAGTGTTTCCGCCTGGCACCAGTCGGTTGCCCGGGCAGCCCTTCGGGAGGTGTATTCCCGGGGCGGTGATGCTCGGCAGCACTCGCTCCTTCTCCGGAGTTTGTTTATGCGCTCGCGGTGTGTCTGAGTAAAGCATGTCTGTGCCTCTAGTCCAAGGCACTGCCTGCTTGCACTCAGACTCAGTTTTTGGGAGGAAAGTGAGGGAAGCAGGACCAGGGATGGGCGGACGGCGCTGCAGTGGCAGCCCTCTCGCCGTGCATCACGTTCCTCCTGTATCCTTGTGTGAAAGGGACCTGCCGAGCCCTGCTTTACCCCAGAGTTTCTCGGGCGTTTGGTACGTGTCACCTTGCCTTCTGAACAAGGATCGGGATGATCGTTCGGGTCATGAGTTGAACTTTGTTACAGGTGCCCGAAGACCGTAACTTTAATCACAAGTCTTGGGTGTGTTGCCTTGTAAACCTGCTCTCAGTTATGCCACTTTCAGCCTGACAGCACTCTGCAAGGAGCAAGGGCTGCCTCCTCTATCGATCAGTTCCCCAGGAGATGGGGAGCAACTTCACATGTGCTGCACTAGAAACTATTCTTGTCCATGGTGTTGGCGAGGTCCAGCATTGGTCACTTGGAGGTGTCCAAGATGTGGCTGCAGGGAAGTTGGAAGAGCAGAGTAGGATACAGGCAATGTGGGGACTTGGCCATTGCATCTCTGTCTCATGCACACTTTGCTTTCTGAGCAGCAAAGGCATTTGTGAGAAAACTTTATTCAGGTAATAGCAGCTGTTCACAGATGCCCTTTGGCAGAGGAGAATGCTGCTCACCGTGTGCAACTTGAGAGAATTTGTCTCTTAAAGTCAGTTCTTCTTTAATTAATCCCTTTTATAATTCATGTAACAGCAGGGCAAGTGTCAGCGCACAGAAACTGCTTCCATGAGTGAGTAGGGGCTTGACTATTAAAATCTGTTTAATGAAAGTGTGTGTAGTCTGCACCAGGGTTTTGCAGCTAGAGTTCTGTGGACTCAGAAAGTTTAAATATACTTTATCTACCCCTGTCTGATGTTTGTGTTCCCACATGTCTTGTATGACTGAAGTTACACTGACAAGAGTCTCACAGTCTTGTGTCCAGGAATATAGATGTCCAGGAATACAGACAGTCTTCCTCTTGCTCTGAGACTTAGCTTGAGGGTTTTCTCATTAATCTTTAAGAGATGGTACTCATTTTTCAATGGGTGTTAGATGTTAGTTGTCCTTGCTTTCTCAGAATGAGATTTCACAAGATAGCTAAGGCTGATCCACTAGCAAGCTGGTTCAGCTTCCCTCCCTGTGTTCCGGGCTTGTATTTCTGCTGCCTGCCTTGTGTTGTTACTGGCCAGCTGAGTTCAAAAAGTTAACCCAGCAGAAAACTCTTCTTCCATTCAGTTTTTTAGGGTGATTGGTTTTCTCAGCAGAGCTTCAGCTCTTTCATAAGTAGACCAAACAAGCTCTGCTTAATGTGAGAAAAGTACCAGGAGTGTGTGGAGGAAAGGGTCAAGTACAACTTGCCCCTGCAGCTGATCACTTGGTACTCTTAGATGTATTGTGAGACTGGTCTCTGGGAACCTCACTCTTCCTTTGGCCTGGGGACAGTGCTGAACACAGTGTTCATATTCAATAAATAGTGGAGCATTATGTTAAAGGATATTCACAGTTTTCTTCTACCATGCCCCAGCATGGCAAGAGGCAGGATTTTAAGAGCAGTATCATTGCAGACATGATTTTGATAAGGAGCTGAAAGCTGTATTAGAAATGTCTGTGAACATTGAGAGAAGATCGGGTAACCTGGTTCATTGTCTACCTCTTCATTTTAACAAATGCTAATAAACTCAGGTGTGGCAACTTTGTTCAGCTGTGTTATGCAGTTACATATTTTTATGTAACACAGCATTTAGGAGTGTGTTAATGGACCAGGTACTTGTAGCCAGTCTGTTCTTGTGCAAACACAAAACCATGCCTTGGTCCATAACTTACTTGAGCTGTGCTGTAGATAGACTAACGCAGAGAGCAGCAGTACATTTGTTTTACATTTTTCCTCTCAGATATCTAGTTGTTAGAAAGTGGCGCCACATTTTTATGCAGCTTCGATGAATCAACTGACTAATTAGAGAGTTTTCATAAAAAGTCTGTTTTGCACTTTGACCTTCATGTATAAAGTCATAGCCTGAGGGTGTTTAATTGTTTTAAAAACTTCTTGAAGATAGAAATCAAGAATGAAGATGACAGCCCTAATGTAATGGTAGAGATAATATCAGAATAAACAAAATTACTTTTTTGTTCAAGAGATGTTTCTGCAATCATGTTTAGTGAAAGATGTGTTTTGTAAATTTTTTTTTAAGGAATGTTTATGAAGAACAGCCCAACTTCAGTAGCACATACTGAGTTTGTCTTTCAGGGCTTATGTGTGAATACTTGAAAGGTTGTTTCACATCTAGCTGATGCCATTGTGAGAAGGAAATACTGTGTTTGCTCATGAGTGTAGATACCAGCCTTTGCTTCATTGGGAATCCCACTCCTCAGTGTGTGTTGAAGACACATCACAGAACCCTGGGGGTCCCTTGGCGTGCTTGTAACCTAGGGACTTAATTCCCTGGGGTTCCAAGGGAATGAAGTTGTAGGGAATCACCATGTACTGTTTCTTGGGTGTCAGACAGAGGTGTTAAGGCTAAGTGCTAACAGAGCATGGTGGTGGCGTCTGCTTTGAAGGGAGCGAGACTGCATCACAGCTTACATTGCAGGGTAGCATTCCCTAGTGCTCCCATCCTCTCCTGAGTAAAGAGCTGGAAATGTCAAAACACTGGTACTGCTGCCTTTTGAAAAGTCAGCTCTTTTATTGCTTGCAGTGTTAATAGAACCAAGAGCTGTTGTCTGTTTTGGGGTAAGTTTGTTTTTATTCCATTTTCCGCAGCCATGAAGCCTTTGCAATGGTAAAAACCAAAAGCCTACCAAATATGAGTGTAACAGAGTAAGATTTGCTCTAAAAAAACTTTCTAAAACTGACAGTTGACTTCCCTGTTTATGCTTGACTTCTCCTGACTGTGGAGAATACAAAACAGTGAACTATCTCATTATCCCTCATCAAACCCCACCTTACTATCATTACCTTAATGCTCACAAAGTTTGGGCAACAATTACATCTGCTGATGAGACCCTGTCATGCTAACCAGTATGATCTCCTTGTGTTTTTGTCTTCCTCTTCCATCCAATAATGTGTGAGTGACCTCGGGGTTGCAGAATTGTGATCATGGTTTATTTTTTTTTATTTTTGCGCAGCAGAATCAAAAACCTGCAGCTTTTCAGTACCGAGTTTCAGAACTCCAGTACGGTTAGCAGATCCTGTATGAAACAATTAGAAGGCTAGTATTCTGCTGCTTCCTGGCTTTTATCCCAAAAAGCTCCCTTCTGTGCCAGTGCAGTAGTAGTCTTCTGTGCTGTTCAGCACCTCTTGTCTGCTGATGGCATTCCTCTAACTGACAGATGTTGCTTAAATTTCCCTTTGGAGCTTTATGCGGACACTCGGATCAGACAAGTGGAATGGCTGGCCCTTGGCAAGGCTCACTGCTGCTGTTTTGTGCTGAGTGTGCACACAAGTAGAGTCACAGCATTTCACACTGAACTACATACACATGTATTATATTCATATGAATACATACTAGACAGTCTGTAAAGACTAAGGAGGAGCTGTTTCAGCATAAGAAAGTTTTGAGAAATGTGTGCTAAAAGGAGATCTCAGAAGGAAGGGATTTAAAAAGCATGCTTGGGCAAAACATGACAGATTTATTTTAAAGTACATATGAATGAAGTAGGAATCTGACTTGCTCAGCCTTGTTTAGTGAAATTGGACATAATAACCCTTTTGTTGTGTATGAGTCTTTTTCCTATTAGTGTGGGGACCTAGCACACAATAAACATCTTCAACTTTTTAAAAGTTGCTTTCTTAATGCAAGCTTGAAGTGAAATTTGGAGGCCTTTGAAAAGATAATGCTGTGTATGAGGGTGCATGAAAAATGTACCGCTGCACTGCTTGCAAGTTGAAGTCTTACTGAGTTAATTTTGGTCTGGTTTTGGTTGTTTGTTTTCTTTCCTTTCTTTTACCTCTTTCTCAGTTCTTTTTGAGCTTCTTTTGAGCTTTCTGCTGTACACTCAAATCATTCCTCTCCTTATCCTTTAGTTTTTCAGTTATACCTTGTAAGTAAGTTAAATGAGAACTAAAAAGAACATGTGTTTATCAGCACTTCCTCATGCAAGAAGCAAAGCAGCCCTTCTCAGGAGCTACGGAGAGGCCAGAGGTTTCGTACCAGAATGTCCCAAAGGTGTTGCTTGTGATTAGAAGATGCATGACTCTCTTGAAAGCTTTCTCCTTTTTTCTTAATGAAAGGCTAGGCTGTGAAAAGAGCTGAATTTCCTCTTGAGTGATTCTTTCCAGGGAACCAGCTATTGCATTAGTGTCTTGTTACAGTTTCTAGACTGTTATGTTTTTGGGTGTTTCCAGGGCAGTGGCAAGGTGTAGATGTTACAGTCTGCGGAACTTCAGACTGGTAAAATTATTGCTGCAAATTAAGGAAATGAATTTGGGTTCAGATGCATGAGTTGAAGGCTTCAGTTTGCCTGTCACCCATTTAAAACCAGGAACAAAATCTAGGGCATTGTTTAGCAATGGTGAATCTAGCTCACCAGCTGCATAAAATAAGTACAGGTACTATCCCTAACACATACAGAGGAAGTTTTTGTCATCTCTTTGCTAAAAAGACAAGCAGTGAGGCTTGGTGAGAGACAGATACACGTGCGTAAAAATGTTCAAAAAAAGATAAGAAAGGACCAGAACTGAGGAAGGAGTAGGTTCAGAGAGCATCATGGTGTAAAGAAAGGTAGTGTTCATTTCTCATTTTACAAGAAACTTAGCTAACCTAGTGGACCAGAAGAGATGCCCTGTGGAACAAGATGCCACATGATAGCTTTGAAGCTGACATAGACATTGACTTACGTGGACAGCAAGAATAGACAGTTTATTATGGTATCTTCAAACTTTACATGCTGCAAGATGTTTGTCCATATAGCCAAACCACTTAGATAATTGTATAGTGAGTTGTGGGGTTTCTTTAATGTTTATCTGAAGCTCTCGAACTAGCTTTTTGTTTTATATGTTATAAATAAAATGGAATTACAAAAACAGTTGTTGCGTTTTCCAGAATGTCAATAATATATGGTCTTTAAAAAAAATCATCCAAGTCATTATACACATTATCATCAATACTATGATGATCTCACATTCTCACTTTGTACAAACTGCTGCACTACACCACTGTGCAGAAATCACTTTTTTAAAAGCTTTTCTTGGTAATCCTCTGCCTATATTAAAGCTAATGGTTGCCTGAAGTCTTAAAAATTTTTTTGCATTCTTGTCATTTTAAGACAAATGGTTTTAGTCTTCCCATCCCCCAGTGAAATTTCCCAAACGGAATGCATTTTNTTTGATTTTTTTTTTTTTTTTTTTAATGCAGAAATTCCTCATGATGGCCTCTGCCAAATGTGGCATGTGTGGATGCATCTCAATGGAGCTGTCTTAATCGATGTGCTCACCCACTGACCGCTTGGGGGGAAGCAGCACTCGTGAATGATTTCGTTATTTGTCATGTGTCTGCTTATCCACCCTTTCTCTCTGAGCTTTATTTGGCTAAATAAAGGGACAGTGGAATTATTTATTTACAGATAGACTTAGTGCTTCCTTAATATCTCTTCTATGGATACCTGCTGTTTCATATAGTGGTGTTTCTAGGGTTGAGTCTGAAGGAATGATGTTAGTGCAGTTTATGCTGCTTGACAGCCATACGTGTGTATGTTTGTACTCTCTAAAAGGAATACACTAATGCACAGAAATATAACTCTTTAAATATTGACTTGAGCAAAATGGGTGCCCTTGAAGCATCTTCATGTTTATTCCTTCGCTGGATACTTTGACTTTTTCTGCCTGGTTTTAATCCTGGCATCAGGGAAAACCTAAAGTAAACCTTCTAGCTCTCAAAACATGCACAGTGTGCTAACCCCATGATGGCTGATAACTTGACTCACTTCCCTTTGCTCAGCTCTTCCAGTGGCTGGGTGATATGATGTGTATAGGTTGTAGTGCAGCACCAGTGACCTACCTGAGAGCTGTACTGCCAGATGCACTGTGTATGTGATATGCAAGACTCATTGTAGTTATACTGAGATGCTCTTTGAAAATTTAATTTTGTAATCAATGAAAACCAGTTTGGAATTTTTGGGGTTTTCTGTTGTGTGGATTTTTGTTTGAATTTTTGTTTAGGGTTTTTTTTGTGTGTGTGGTTGGTTGGGGTTTTTTAGGGTTGTTTTTAGGGTTTTATTTTTAGGAGTTTTTTTTCCCAAAGCAAGCTGCACTTGGTCATAAATATTGACCCACCCCCATAGTAAGCATCGATTTCCTCCTTCCCAATCTCAGACTTTAATAAGAGAAACTTAAATTACCTACTGTTGGTATATTTCTGATAATAAAATATTCTGTTCACAGTGTATTTCCTTCTGTGGATATCAAGTGGATTGCTGTGGTTTTATCATGGGATATTTTCTGTTGTAATTTCTATTTTCCCTCAGGACCTCTTCTTGCCGTGCAGATGCCTTATTTTAGTTAACAGTATGAGGAAGGATGAGTACAAGAAAGATTTTATTGTTGATGTTGCATATTTGGTTGTTCAGGTTTTTTATTTTTCTTTCTGTTGCAAAAGGTGAATTAGAAACTTGCAGCATTTTGTTTCACAGGTGAATAAATAAATAAAGTTGTCCTGGCTGCAGAAGGCTAAAGTCAACACAATCCTAGTCTTTTTAATAATATTAGCCTCAGGTGTTATATAGTACAGAAGTCAGAGATGACACTTCTTTCTGTAATGCACCCCATCTTATTTCTTTAGATATATGCAAAAGGTTATAACTTCTCAATTTTAGTTTTCAATAACCCAGCTTCCTGGTTTTGGTGTGTGTAGAAGGTTCTCTAGTCACATTGTGTCATACACAAAAAATCTGCACCCTTGATGTTGTCACATGGGAGGGACAACAGGCAAGAGCACTTCGCTGGGGCTGGCTGTGTTGACTGAGGTGAGAGCCTCTGCATCCTCTTTGTTTTGTCTATGATAATATTTAATGTGGCATAGAAGTTCTTAATTTTTTCATTATTGTCAATGTAATGTAAAACCTGAGTTCTGTTTCTGGGACACACTTTCTGTGAATTGGTTTTGTTTAGAGCTGATGGTGGTGCTTTTTAATTCGATTGGCACTTCCAATCTGCTTGATCAAAATTAAGCATTTGGGAATCACTATTTAATCTTAGTTCTCCTGTTGCAGATTTTTGAAATTATTTCTGTGGCAGAGAACATCCGTGGTAATCTCATGAGTGTGGAAATGCCTCAGGCCAGTGCTCAGTTTGGGGGCTTGCTGGCTAGAAACAGGGTAACCACACTCTGTGGCACTACCAGGCTTGTTTTCCTCTGAAATTTGCTCCTTTGGGCGTTAGACAGTAAAGCTTTCATTAAAGGTACATTAGCAGCTGTTTTTTTTCTGTGGCTCCATGCTTTATCACATCAGTGGTGAGAAGGTAACTGCATCAAAAAATCCCACCTTGGATATTATGTTCTATCCAGCAGAACTATTTGTATCTACAGAAAATAATCTGCTTTTTCCATCTAACACTGAAAACTTGTGGCAGAGGTTCTTTAATGAACAGTCAGATTATTAAAGCTTCGTTCTCCTCAAGACTGTCACTTAATGATAATGGTATTTTAATGGTGCATTGGCTGATGAATAAATATATGGAAGAACTACTGTTTCTTCCATAAGTGAGCTTAATGACTAGTGAAAAGGGTATTTTCTACTGCATACATAAGTATATGAGGCAAACTGCATGAAAATACTTAAATGTTGGTAGTGGCTTTTCTTAACAGTAACCAATACCCACGAGACCTCATTGGGTGTTCAGGAAAAATTTTCAATTTCCCTTAAAGCTCTAAGCCTGAGGAGAGCACTAACAATTATTCCAGGTATGTGTGGCAATAGCTGTCCAGTGGAAGGAGAAAGAAGCTGTCATTAAGATTGTCCTTGAGAAACAGGAATGGTCCATGAGTCACATATGATCAGGTTTATTTAGAATCACAGAATGGTTTCCATTGTAAGGAAATCATCCTGTCAAACCCCATGCCCTGGGCAAGGACAACTTCCATTACACCAGATTGCTCAAAGCCCCATCCATACTGGCCTTGATCACTTCCAGGGATGAGACATGCACAACTGAGATGGATAGTCAGGAGTGTGGTACAAGGCTAATGCAGGTACTATTTTTCACACATAGAAAGCATGAAGCAATGCATTTTTCATTGCTTTTCTCTCAAAAACAAACAAACTTCAAATCATTCTTCTAAACTATTTTCTTCTATTATATAACCTTGGCACCTTACTTCTGAGCTTACTAAGGTCCCCAGACTCCCTGCTTACCAGTGTTTTCATAGGCAGAAGTATCTCATGGCAAATATTTTGAATGTTAAAAGGATTTTAATGTTTAACACTACAGCGGAGGCTTTTCTCTCATCTATTAGATAGGTTTTGTTCCCTGAGTAGGTGGCATGATGGTGTTAAATTGAGTGTGCAAGGGCAGATTTTCATATTGGGAAGCAGACCACTACCAAGGCAAGTATATGGATGATGATACGTTGCTATCCAGGCATTAGAAAGAAAAATTAGTTGTTGGTAGAATTGCCCTGTTGAGATTTAGGGCTTAAGATGCTACAGTGATCTTAAGTCTAGGGGAAGAGGTTAGCCAAACTTGGGGAGAAGGATGTACTACTAATAGTGGGCACAAAGGACATAGAATTTACAGGCCACAAGGACATTTGGCAAAACTCCCAAGTAAGAAACTAAGAAAGCCAACTCAGCAACTATGCGGAGATCAGTTCCAACTGGGTAAAAGGTAGTTCTGGCAGGGAGACATTCCCACCACTATGGTCTGCTGACTCAAGAAACCCACCAACTCAAGAGAAGTACTGAGCATGCACACTAACTAGCATGAGAAGCAAGAGAATAATTTAACCAAGAGAAGTTAGTTAATAAGAGAACTGTGTAACTTGTAGACAATGGACTGCGATTTCTTTGCTAAAATGTATAAATGGTATAAAGCTTTGATGATACAGGAGCTAGGAGTCTTTTGTGGCTTATCACCTAGCTCCTTGCTTTGCACAAATTAGAATAAAGGTATATTCAGCCCTAAGTTGAAACATGAGTGTTTCAGATTAGACATTAAAAAAAATTTTCGTCATTAGGGTGATCAGGCACTGGGATAGGTTACTCAGGGAGATGATAAAGTCACCATCCCTGAAGATGTTAAGGGGCATCTAGGTCTTACTCCGTGATACGGTTTAGGGATTTAGGACTTACAGTATCAGTATTGGGTTGACAGTTGGACTTGCTTCTTCTTAAGGTCTCTTCCAACCTTGAAGATTCTGTGATTAAATAGAAGTACCTCATCTTGGTGTGTACATTGGCACTGCACACTGGACAACAAGCTCACATTTGGGACAACTGTGACATAGATGGCCACTTGGTTCTTCTTGTTCCTTAGAATTACTGCTAATGGGTTGTTTCTGATACACCTTCATTTTTAAAAAGCACTCCTTATGCAGAAATAATATGTGTAATTGTGGTCAAATAACTCAGGCATTCAAACAATTTCAGACATGCTTGCCCATTTCCAGAGAGCTGTCATCTTTCATTTTGCCTCCAGACAAGTCCAGCATAACTGACATAATGAATGGAGAGTGGTTGTGGTTCTCTGCAGTTGAGAGACTTCAAGGTCTCACTTGTATTTACAGAGGTGATATCAAAGAATTTTCAAAAGCCTGAAATTTTCTTGGTAGCCAATTGTGAGAAAAGGTCATGGTGAGTGAAGCAGCACCATTCTGGGTGCTAGCAAACTAACGGAGCATAGTGCCTCTTGAGAAGATTCAGCAGTGGAGTGGAGCGGAGCTGGCTCTGTAGATGCAATTACATTGCAAGCCAGTAATTAAGAGGAAGGAAGCCTTTAAAGAACAGTTTTCCCTCGTGTTGGCTCATGAGTAGTTCTGATACTCTGAGTATTTGCTTTAACTAAGATTGTATTTGCTTTTTTAATGCATTTAACTGAACAATAATTTGTTTTAGGCTTGCTCTGTGTCGGAACGGGGCAGGGGGTTGGACTTTCAGCTTTCACTTTGCAACCTGGCTGGCCAACCTGCTGTTCCTTTGCCTGGTAAGCTACCACAGAACTTCTGTGAGCCAGACAGACCAGGGGTGGTCAGGGAGATTCATCCACTGAGACTGCATGGAGCGTTGTCTGTCTGCAGGGAGGAGCTGGGATGCCACTTCTTGTCCTCAGCAGCCTTGCAGCATGTGCCAGCCAGAAGACAGAGGTGTGTAGGGTTTGCTCCACAATGAGAGCTCTGACTGGAAAATTGGGTCCAAAGTGGCCATGACAGGGAGCATTGTCCTTGCTGGCTCTAAGCAGGGCTGCTGGTCAGCCATCTGCATCAGTAGTTTGATCTGACATGTATTTTGCTTCTTTCTAAGGAGCCTAGTTAAAATTATACAGAAAAGTGAACTCTAAAGAGCTCAGCAAAATAATGAATTATGGATGTTGGGTGAAGCCCCTCATATTTGGCCTTTGGACTGGAATCTTTGCCAGGCATGCTGATTTGCTCAGCTTGGCTGCATTTCTCTGAACTTTGTTGTGGATAAAAAACATGCAAGAAGTCTGTGAATGTTGACCTGAAATTGAATGTAAAAATGTGTACTCTGAATTTGTTTCTTTCTTTGTAGCTGTAGGCTAAATCTTTTGATGAGCCTAAATTACATTCTTTAAGGATGCCCATTCAGTCAGTCCCTCTGTTGTCAAGATACTCTGTGGGTTACTTGGAACTGTTGGCAGCCATCTGAAGTTTTTTCTTTTCTCATTAAAATTAATGGCAGATCATTTGTGTGTTGAAACAGCTTTGAAGATTTAGTCAATGTTTCTGCAGGCAAAAGTAATAGTTGTTTCTAAAGCTAGATGCATAAATGCAATACATTCACTACTGTACTTGAAATATGAAACACTTTGATTTCTTTGGATTTGTCTTCTTGACTTAGTGTTTCTTTACACTTTCAGCTTGTTTGGTTGGGTTTTTTTTTAATTTGCAATTTGGTTTATAGAGAAATAGTGTTCTCCCCACCAGCTCATTACAGCTACGTTTGGAGAGGGATTTCTAGAACAGGAGGCTAATCACAGTAGCATACTCCTGTAGAAGTGGACAAATGTTCAACTTTGGGTTTTGACAGCAGCTGCAGTTCCTGTGCCCTCCCTTCTGCTGCCCTCTCCCACAGGCACTGTGGGGTGAGGCCAGGCATGTGGCAAGCTTGATGCCCATTCTGTGTCCATCTGAGTAACTCACACCTGTGGACTCACCCCCTCTAGATTAGGCCAGCTCCTAGTGAGATGGATACTTTTACAAAGCAGGAGGTGATACTCAGTCTGTGGAAGGAAACTGAAAGTCCCTTTTTCTTTCCAATATTTGAGGTCAAGTGACACTGGAGAGACTGGTCCTGGGCAATGATTAAAACAGTGCTCAACTGTGTTCTGGTTGACTATAGTCTGTAGTTATCCCAAGTAGATTATTGTGGTGTAAGGCACAAATTCCAGAATATACCATGCAAGAAAGTGTGATCTGCACAGAAACTAGAAATCATTATTTTTTTCTGCAGGAGATGAAAATTTGATTTTAGAAAACACAACAAATGTGTATAATCGCTGGATGAGTCCCTCCAGAGTTTTGCCTCTGATCACATTCTCTAGAATTACAAACACTCTTGGATAATACTGCTTGTGATTTAATCACAAATCCCAACTAAGGATTGTATTTGTTGTCACAGTAATAAGCAATATCTCTTCCATGGACACTGAAGCAACCAAAGAACATGAAGACCACAAATCTACTTACAGTGTGCTGTAAAACATGGCACAAGTTCCCTGTCTTTGGCAAGCTGTTTCCCTATTTTCATCGGTCTTCTGTACAAAAAAGAAATTGCCATGAGTTGGTATGCTGCAACTTTAACATGAACATCTTGCATGGATCTCAACTCTGGGGACTGGAGCAGTCACATTTGTTAAGTACAGAGGCATGTGCCTCTAGACAGTGTTGGAAAATGACACTGAAGAGCACAGTGCATCTCTGACAGCTCTAGCTGTGAAATTGCAATCTGAATTTTTAACTATAAGTTGATGTTTGAATTAAATGATTTTTGGAAGTCTTGGGGGCAGTGGTTTGAGGGCCTCCAACCAAAGGCATTGCCCGTCACCACTGGTCCAGCCAGAGTTTGAAAACAAGTACCCTGGTAATGCATTTCCATGTGTGACTTCTGTTTTTACATGGTAGGCAACACACCACACCTGGGGGCTGGTTTGTCTTTTACACTTCCCAGAACATTGCTGAGCATCCTCAGACCTAGAGGTATTAGCAAATAGAGTGTATCCATAAGTATTGAAGGGCTACAAGGTCCAAGCAGCTGTTAGGTTGCCATGCTGGGTTGCATGCTAGAAGTCTTTAGGGAGCTTTGACAGCAAGAGCACATGGAGATCAGGAAGTATGAGATGAGTGTTCCAGATTTGGCTGCTTTCAGATAATGTCAATTAGGGGAACGTGTTCTTGAGTGCTGGGATGCAGCAGTGGTGTTATGAGTGGCTTGTTCGATCTAATATGGGTTGCAGCTTGGTGCAGGGACAGGAGGAGAGCTCTGGGGACAAGGTATGCTGCTGGGCAGGAGGAGAAGAAAATGTGGCAGCAAAGCTAAATCAAGTGGGGGTGAAAAGCAGTGTGCTATACCGAGAGCTGGAGTAGCATAATGACAGGACTGATGCTGTCTCCAACAGCTGTGGGCTTTCTGTGGTGTAAATGAGACACAGCGCTAGTCTTTAATAGCTCCAACAAGTAATGGGTGTAAATGGATGTCTTGTAGAATAACTTTTGGGGTTTTTTGTTTGTTTGGGGGAATTTTGTCAGCAGCAGAGACTGTAACTGACAGGATGACTGTGAAATGTTTGTGGGTTGTACATAGCTTGCATGGGGTTTTAATTCTTTCTTGTCTAGAAATAATGTAGAGGCCAGCACAAATTCAGGATTTTTTTCATGAAGTATCTCCAATTAGAAATGGAGGGAAAGAAATTTCAAGGAATTTCAATTCTTTATTTCAGATGAAATAAGCCGGCAGCCATCTTTGCCAGTACTGCTTACTGCATTCATAGTTAGTAATGTTTTTGAACCTTCATCAAGTTCAGCATGACGTATCTTTTTTTTTCACTTCATGCTTAAAATTGCGTGCCAATATGTTTGTGTCTGAACAAACCCTTACTGTTTAATTGTGTGTTTTGTTTTTATTATTTACAAGGTGGAATATATGTTGCTAAAATTTGACCATGAAAACAAGAAAGTGCGTTTGATACTCTGTGGTGAAGAAATTGTTCAAACACTGCAAGACAAGGGGGAGAAGGTAAACCCCAAGTGAGTAGCTGTTCACAGTTTCTCTTTTTTTTTTTTTAATCCTCCTGTTATGATACTGTGCAAAATTTTGTTAACCTGGCTAAACATTCAAGTCTGCTATTGGTAAAACTGTAAACCACAGATACTGATATTTTCAGATAAACCTGGGGTTCAGGAAGTGAAAGATTTTGAGCACACTTGCAGGCAATCCATGCACTTTTTGTCTTATGCTTTGAAATAAAGGAGGATGTAATGGTGAGCCCACAGAAGTTGCAGTTTGGGCGCTTGTTTTGTCTTGCTCTGCTTTTGTGTCTGTGTGTACGCAGTAATCCATGTCACATAAAGTACATGTGCATGTGTACTTGCTCCTATATGTATTGACTACAGGAGCAAGTGAGGGATGTATAGGGGAAGCTCTACATAGAGGTGTCTTCTGTAGGAGCACTCTCCCATTTTTTGAAAGAACCAGAAGTGTAGATGTAAGAATGGCAGTGAAGTTTTTCCCTATCCTCTCCTGTGGAAAAGCAACAGTAATCTGTATTTTCTGGTTCTGGATAAAAACCCAAGAAACAGAGCTTGAGACAGATGCTAAGGGTGACTGCGATTTGGTGTAGGCAAATCCTACTTATTGTACTACACAGCAGCACTATTACTGCCACACTGCACCTTGCTTGCTTTTCACCACTTCCTGGTGGTGAGGTACATTGGAAGGTACATTGTGTTCCTCTGTCAGATATTTAAATATAGGAGATTTTTCTTGCAAGTGGTATTAATTTCTGAAGTTCTCACAAATAATTCATCTGTTTTGAAGTTGCAGAAATATTTAAATGTAATTCTTCTTTTATTACAGTCACCCAACACTGTGGAGACCAGAATATGGAAGTTACATGATTGAAGGAACACCTGGACAGCCATATGGGGGAACCATGTCTGAATTCAACACTGTGCAAGACAACATGAGAAAAAGACGGCAAGAGGCTGCTTCCATGCTCAAAGAAAATGAGGCTATTTGCACAGTGACATCATTTCCAAGGTGAGAAGGTTGTCAAAGTGTTCTCCTGTTCCCCTTACACACTTTTTCTCCATATTGCATAGAGCTAAACTGTTCAGTGAAATAGAGAAAAATATTTGGGTTGATGTTCCAGTCAAGTTTCTTAGAATTTTTATTGCAACAAGACAAGCAAATAAGCATTTACATTTTTACATTTTTAGGTTGCTTCTAGACAGTTATGATTTTGTATTTGGAGACAATACTGACTATTTGTAACGTAAAGTGTTAAGTCTAGAGTAGTCTACCACCTTGAGTTGATACAGAAAATTATATAGAAAAGGTATCTCTTTACCTATTTAGCATACTGTGATCTTTATAAGCAGTAATTTTGCAAAACATGGCTAACCTGATCTGGTTTTAATACTGCTTTTTCACTAAAGTACATGCAAGCTTCTGGTAGTTTGGGGCACCCAGACTTAGTACTTCTATTACACAATACTCTACTTACTGAATCTAGAAAGGAGAGCATCTCTCCTGGGTTATTCATACCCTTACAAAGGATAGATTTCATCCTTTTTATTGTTGTAAGGGAATTCTTGAAGAAATTAACTTCAGGATGAACTTCATTATCTAGGAGAAACTGTATTTTGTGACATTCCTTTGAAATAAAATTCTAGGCAGAGATTTGTTACGTTTGTTCTAACTAGCCTGGTCAGTGAAGTGAATGAAGATTGTTGTACTTATAATGGTAAAAGGTTGGTCTGCAGTAGAAGAGAAGCGACTGGCCTTAGCTAGTTTCTTGTGTAGTACAGAATGCAATAGCCAAAAATACTTGCTGAGAGGAGGAATAATACAAAATATGCCTTGGCAGCAGTGGTGCCAAAATATCTGCATAATGCCCCTTGAATGCTGTTTTAAGAACACTGTTGGTAAAATTCATTTTCACTTTATTAGAGTTATACTAGATGTAGTAAGAGTTTGTTTCAAGTCCAGTGGTTAAGTAGTTATATTAGAGAATTGGGTTTTTTTCCCCTGCAACCTTACAGGTACATTATGTCATTTAATGAGTTTTACATACAAACGTTTTGGACCTGGTCTTGCAGGGAATAAAGGGAGAGGAGTTCTTCATCCCTTTGTAGATACAGATAAATACTATTTACATTGCTGTAGGAGCAGTACAATGGACTTCAGTGAAAGCCAGTAAATAATAAAATGTGGTTTGTTTATGACTTGTGGGTCATTCCAAAGTCACCCTCAGAGATTGGTCTCTAAATTAGGCTAGCCTAATTTAATTTATTATTTCTGCCTTTTGCTATCTTGCCATTCAAGTCCCCTTTGGTTTGACTGGAGTCTTAATAACATGTATTTCTGAGGTTTGATGGGGTTGAAGTTTTTTGCCACATTGTCTCTACAAGAACATGTAGGTATGCCTGTGTGCATCCGGGAATGTACCTGTGTATGTAATAAAATCTGTACATTTGAGAAGACAAAAAAACTTGTTAGAGTGCTGACAGAAGAAAGGTAAAGAAGTAAGCTTATTGAAATAAAAATAATTCAGTCAAAAGTGAATGATTTGAAAATGCTTAAATATTAAAAAATTCTAGCTTAGATACTGAATGAGTGTCCCTAGTTCCTAAATTTGTGAGCCCTCACTGCTGAACCAGAAAATGGTTTTCTTTCTTGAGGACTGGAGGGATGCAGTTTATGCAATGTAGCACTTACGTAAGTGATGAAACTGGCTTTTCAAGTTGTAGGACAACTTACTGAAACCAGGAATAAGAAACAATATTGAACATAAATTATATTCTCAGAAGTGTGAGTGTTTCCTGACATTTTGAGTAGTTTCTTTCTAATTTTATCAGCTATCTTTTTTTAATCATGCAAATACTAGGGCCTTTCAACACAATCTTTGCCCTTTTTACTGTGCAACATGGAGAAACTAATCTTCTACTTTACCTCAACCTTGTCAAACGTTCCTTTGTGTCAGCTGTACTGAGAGCTCATTCTTGTGACTCTGAAACTTAAAAGGGACTTTCCCAAAGGAGAGGTGTATTCTGATTAGCTTGCATATCTCTCAGCATCTTACACCTAATAGGTGCAATTTTTCTTTACTTATGATATTTGTCTCATAGGGGTTTTCAGAGTTCTAGAAGTGTTATAAGACTCAGGATATGTGTACCACTTGAAACTACCTCAAATTCTTACAGAGTTGATTAACATATATTTTAAAGGGGGTAGATTGTTAAGAATAGGGTTGGATAAATTACTTAGGCAGTCAACTTGTATGCTCAAGCTAAACTTGGAAGCATGGAATGCAACTGTGTGTCAGTATTAGTAACAAGCACTAATACACTAAAATGTGTGTGTACCCCACACAGTACTGAAAATGCCCTTGTTTGCTGTCTAATGATAGACTAGTGGGGTTTCTTTAAAAAAAAGGCTGTGTTAACCACTGTGGAAGGTGGTTGTTGGCTGGTTGTCTACTACAGTCCTAATCTCTGATCATCTTACCATTCTAAAAACACAGTCTGTTTTCATTACAGCTTGAATCTCATTGTTGTGTTACATAGGTTAGGGTGTCCTGGGTTTACACTGCCGGAATATAAGCCAACACCAGTAGAAGGAGGAGCTTCAAAATCCCTCTTTTTTCCAGATGAAGCCATCAATAAACATCCTAGATTTAGGTAAGAATACTTGGGAAATTTGAGAAGTTGATTTTTTTTTTCTCTACCTAAATATCATAGACATACTGGAAATTATTTGCATTAATGGATTAGAGAGCACTGTATCTGGTTGCTACAGGTATCACAAGGACTTGGACAGAAATGGTTGTGATGACATGTATTTTCTTTTCAAAGTGTCTTAAGAAAATTAATTGTTAAGTTCAAGGAACTTTATATAATAGTTAACAATATTATGGGGCAAAAAGTGTTGATTTTGCTACTACAAAATTGTTTCCAGTTTGAAATCTTGTGTCTAAATGCTTCCATCACGGTTAATCCAGCTCTTGCTTAGGTATGTCACAGAGATATCTCTGCACTCAGTAGCTTGCCCTAGTTACTCTGAAATGGACAATGTACTTCTCACTATAAGGTGAGACTTTGGACAATAAAAATCATTCTGTTACAAACTAAGCATAGCTTTTAACTTGGCCTTGTATTCTTCAGGTCTGTAGCCTTTCACTTTTGACAGTTTCATATGTGTAGTACTGTGAGTACTGGAGTACTGTGTAGTACTCCATCAAAATAAGACTGACTTTACTGTATCTTTTACAACAAAAAAGTTGTTGTTTTTGTTTACAACAAAAAAGTCTGTCTTAAAACTAGGAAAAGAACCATCCTGTAGGATAGTGTGCAAAATAAATAGAAAGTTGACATTCTGAAACCCTAAAAATAGTACAGAAAGTAGCTGCAAAAATATTTGCCTAAAGAGAAAATTTCACATAATTCAAAAAACTTTTTCTTTTGTTGTAGTACACTGACCAGAAACATTCGACACCGAAGAGGAGAGAAGGTTGTGATAAATGTACCAAGTGAGTAAATTCAGTCTTGTCTTGGTTCTTTTTCAAAATAATTGTTTATTCTCATGCTCTGAGTTACTGAGTGTCTGTATTTTCCACACAGTATTTAAAGATAAGAACACACCATCACCTTTTATTGAAACGTTTCCTAATGATGATGGAGAAGCAGCAAAGGCAGCTAAGCCAGACTACATATATATGGATGCTATGGGTTTTGGAATGGGAAACTGTTGTCTCCAGGTAAAGTGCATCTGCTTTCAATATATTACTGCACGTTGTCTTCTCTTAAACACTTCCCTTTTCAAGACTTGTCTTACGTCTACTTTCACTTTCTTCAACTGATACATTGTACATCAGCATGGCCAAAGGGGAGATAAAGAACAAGTGGTATGTCTAGTATTCTAGTCTTAAAATCCACGTATACTGGGGTTCTGTGGCCAGGTTTTGCTAGCAGGGGTGGCTGCTGTTGAGAAGGTGCTTCTCCCATGAGAGGGAAGCTTCTCCCATGTCCAACAGCCAGTGCCAGCTGGCTCCAAGACAGACCCACCAGTGGCCAAGGCTGAGCCCACCAGCGTGAGTGGTAGCACCTCTGAGATACATACAATAAGGATTGGAAAAACTGTGCGGTGGCACTGCAGGTGAAGATAGTAATTAGAATATGTAAATGGAACAGCTCTGGAGGCACCAAGGTCAGTGAAGAAACAGGGGGAGGAAGTGTTCAAGGTGACAGAGCTGAGATTCCCTTGGAGCTTGCAGTGAGGATCATGGTGAGGCAGGAGGTTGGTGTTGGAGCAGTGATCCACCTGCAGTCCCTGGAAGACCCCACACCAAAACAGGTGGATGCATGAAGGAGGCAGGACCTGTTATCCACGGAGTACCCGTGCTGGAGCACTCAATTCCTGAAAGAGTGAACCCTGTGGAAGGGACCCACGCTGGAGCAGTTAATTTAAGTGTAGCCCATGAGAAGGGCTGTTGTGGTTTAAACCCAGACAGCAAAAAGTACCATGCTGTTGCTCCCTCACACACACCTTGCCCTTGGTGGGATGAGGCGGCAACTCAGAAAAAGATAAAACTTGTGGGTTGAGATAAAAACAGCTTAATAATTGAAATAAAATATAATAATAATGGTAATGAAAATAAGAGAGAGGGAAGTAAAACTCAAGAAGAAAGTGGTGCTCAGGAGTGCAGTTGTTCATAACCTGCTGACAAATGCTCAGCCAGTCCCCAAGCAGCAGCTGGCCCCTCCCAACCAACTCCCCCAGTCTATGTACTTAGCATGGTCCCGTATGGTGTGGGATATCCCTTTGGCCCATTCAGGTCCCAGCTGTGCTCCCTCCTGGCTTCTTGTGCACCTGCTCGCTGGCAGAGTATGGGAAACTGAGAAGTCCTTAATTTAGAGTGAGCCTTGCTCAGCAAGAACTAAAACATCAGTGTGCTATCAACATTATTCCCATACTGAATCCAAAACACAACTGTACCCAGCCACCAGGCACAAAATTAATTATCCCAGCTGATGGGAGCAGTGAACATGGTCATTGGAGAACTGTCCCAGGGAAGGGACCCCACACTGAAGCAAGAGTGTGAGGAGTCCTCCCCCTGAGGGGGAAGGAGCAGCAAAGACAATCTGTGATGAACCAACCACAGCCCTCATTCCCTTGCATTGCTGGGAGGGGAGGAAGTAGAGAATTTGGGAGTGAAGTGGATTTTAAGATTTAGTTTTTATTTCTCATTCTACTCTGATTTGACTTGTAATAAATTCAGTTAATTTCCACACGTTAGGCCTGGTTTGCCTGTGACAGGAACCAGTGAATAATCTCCACTGCACCAAGTTGGGTCAGTGTTGATCTGCTGGAGGGTGGGAAGGCTCTGCTGAGGGACCTGAACCTGCTGGAATCAATGGGACAAGGCCAATTATATGTGGTTTAGTAAGACTAAGTGCCAGGTCTTGCACTTTGGGCACCACAACCCCATGCAGAGCTACAGATGGGGGCTGGAAAGCTGCCTGGTGGAAGAGGACCTGGGGGTGCTGGTTGACAGCAGCTGAACATGAGCCAGTGTGTGCCCCGGCAGCCATGAAGGCCAGTGGCATCCTGGCCTGTCTCAGCAATAGTGTGGCCAGCAGGAGCAAGACAGTGATTGTCCCTCTGTACTCAGCACTGCTGAGGCCACACCTGGAGTGCTGGGTCCAGTTCTGGGCTGTGAGAAAGACATTGAGGGGCTGGAGTGAGTCCAGGGAAGGGCAGTGGGGCTGGTGAAGGCTCAGGAGCACAAGTCCTGTGAGGAGAGCTGAGGGAGCCTGGGGTTGTTTAACCTGGAGCAAAGGAAGCTCAGGGGGACCTTACCACTTTTTACAGCTGCCTGAGAGGAGGCTGTAACCAAGTTGGGGTCAGCCTCTTCTCTCAGGCAACCAGCAACAGGACAAGAGGAAATGGCTTCAAGCTGCACCAAGGGAGGTTCAGGTTGGACATCAGGAAGATATTCTTCACAGAAGGATGGAATTGGAATATTGATATTGGAATATAGATATTGGAATGGGCTGCCCAGGGAGGTGGTAGAGTCATTGCTGGAGGTGTTTAAGGAAATACTGGATGTGCACTCAGTGCCATGGCCTGGTTGACAAGGTGGTGTTCAGTCATAGGCTGGACTCAGTCATCTCTGAGGTCTTTTCCAATCTAATTGATTCTGTAATCTCTCCTTGGCCTTACCTTGATCCTTGAGCCTTCTGTTACATTTCTTCTTCCCTGTCCAGCAAAAGAGGGGAGTAATTAAGTGGCTTTGTGGAAATCTGGCATCCAGCCAGGTTCAATCCACTACACCAGGTTTATTTGCTTGCATTATGTTTTTTTCCTGCTAATATTCAAATGTAACTGGATGACTTGCTGAGAGGGTTCCTTGAACTGGTCAAACCACATTTGATCAAGCACCTGCTCCTGAAACTCCAGTGCTTTTTGAGTGTGAAAGGTCATCCTCCACTCTGGTCATCTTTGAGGCGTGACCAAGGACACTATGGAGATGGAAACTGAGCTGTCTTGTAGAAATGGGAGAGGATTTTTAGTTCCTCATTTTGGGTGTTTTCCTTCTTCTGCACCCTTAGAACAACAAAAGCAGGGAGTGACAAGAGGTCATGGGAATATTTTTAAAAATAAGTAGCTTTCTGCTTTTGTATAATTTTATTTCATTTACAAACATCATGAACTCCTGTATAAAGTTTCTCATTCTGAAATATTTTTAGCTATCTGCTAAGGAGTTGTCTTCTCATTGCTTGTACTACAAACCGACCAAATCCATGTGGGTAGTTGTCTTCTCTGACTGTGTGCTGGAAGATATTTTTGATTCTGTTTTCTGTCATTTGAACATGCCCACTTTTTATGGTTTTTAGTAATTTGCCTGAGTTATTCCTGTCTTACAGTATCTTCCCTTTAAATCCAGATGCTGAATATTAAGAGTGCTTTAATCCTTTCATTTTCTGTTTGCTTTAAATGTTTCTCTGAAGGTGGGCACTAACACCATAGGTAATCATGTTAAACACATTAGGTAATCATGATCTTGATAAAATGTGCCTGTTGCCATCACAGTCTTGGAAGCAGAGCTAGGAAGAGGCTACTGTTAACTCTCTATGGGATTAAAGGAAATTCTTGTTTTGTAGCAGGGACAGAAAACCTCATAAAAGCAGTCCCTTTGAGCTTGAGAAACTAGAAAAGCTGTATAAATAAAAGTTCTTGACAGGTGTTACATATGGTTTCTTGTCAATAGGGCAAATTAGGACGAATCTGATGAGATAGTAAAGTTTACATAATACTGTGTGGTTTTACAAGGTGTTAGTTTGCCATGGTTTGTTTTACACTGTCTCTCTTATTTAAGACCAGTAAAAGAAATCCAGCCTTATTCAGTCATTGTATGAACTTTGAAAATATTTTTAAATTCCTTTTTAAAGGAATACTATTTTACTGTTACATACTGCTACATTTTATTATTACATTCTGGTAATCAGTGGCCAAATTCAAATTTGGTAGTCCTGTTATCATCAAAGGGAGAAAGAAAACAATGTTGGCAGCTGCTTCTGTATCAACTGATAATTCCTGATAACTGACTAGAAGAAAACGTATTGCCCACCTATTTTTATAAGGTAGTTTATTGTATATGTACTTCATTTCATGTTGGGGGGTGGTCGTGTTGGTTTGGTTTTTGTTCCTTTTTTTCATACTGCACACCAAGCTTCAACTTGGTTTGATGCATTTCCAGAGGTAAAAATTATGTCTGGATGAGCTTGGGCTGGGATGACCTGCACTGGCACTGCCTGTAGCTCCTCTGGAGAAGACAGCCATGCCCTTTTCCTCTGTAATGGAACATTTGCCTAGAAACCATGTTGAATTTCAGGTTTTATGTAGTTTGGAATAAACATAAAAGGAAAGGGGAGGCAAATATCACTGTCTGGAGAAAGAGTGTAGGTGTCCTGTCAACCCACCCTCACTTCAAGGCTGGCTCCCTAGTGCTGAATGTCTAAAATTAATGATGAGAAATCATACTTAGTTGCTTTTCTGCAAGATAATTATTAATCTTGTATTTTAACCAACTGGGTTTTTGTTTGTTTGCTTGGGTTTTTTTTCTGTAAAAACAAAACATGCCACTTGAAGGATAGACACAGAAGGAATATTTTCTCCACAGCACAGCTGTTTTCTGATTTGGGATGTTTTAATGAATATTGGCTGAAGATTTAAAAAGACAAACACAAACAAATCCCATATTTCCCCTATACCAACATCATCAACACCCCCCCAAAAAATCCATCACTGAGGCACCAGTGAACTCAGGAGTTTTGGAGGAATTTGTTGGTTGGTTTGTTTTTTAAAGTCTTACTTGAGGTGCAGGTTGCTTTGGGGGAAGCTGAGAAGAACATTTGTGTTTTGTGGGATATTCTAGTTACTATCCTTGGAAGAGGAAAGCCTGTGTACAACTGGAATTCTTCAGGACAGCAAGCAGAGATGTTGATTTAGAGCTGAAGCCTGTTGCATAATGTTTTGATAGTGGTACATTCCTATCTAAGTTTTTCTCTGATCTGTGAATACATGAACTGGTAAGACAAAGGGAGTTTTAAGACTGATCACTCTGTGCAGTTTCTAAATTCATAAAGTGTTGGTTTGCAAAGTCTAGAGTCTGCTATGAGAAATGTGCCTTCTCTTCGCTGCTCTGAGTAAATTTCACAAAAATATTACAAAGGAGTTGCCTATTCCAGTGGCCTATCTGTGGTAGGGCTTCTGAAGTATTAATACTTTCTGCAAATATTTCTTTTCTATTTTTTTGCTGTGTTCTGGCCTCTGATACAGAAAAAGTTGGACTATTTTTTTAATGAAAGTTACAGTAGACGCACAGATATTCTTTTTTCCCCCACAGTTTTTCAGGTTCAAAGGCATCTTGAAATGTTCTTTAAAGCAGGATTAGCGTCACATAAAGCAAACGTTAAATCTACAATAGAGTCAGACTTGTTTTAAGTGAGTAGGTTCCTGGCTTACTTCCTGAAGGTGCATTTCCTATGTGTGTTCTAGATGTTAGCGCAGTTTTCTTTGATTCTGGCAAGTGTTTGTATATTCAGCCTCACCATAGAAGCATTAGGGTCTGAAATCTTTTAATGAACATGGAAATGGCATGGAAAGAAGCTTGTAATGTAAATGGTACTGATAGGTGGGGCAGAAATGTGTCCAAGACTTAGGGGGAAAACCCACACAAAAAAGCCCTCCACAAAACCAAACAAAAAATCCTAAAATTTTTAGTGTATAAATAATTCTCTTATATACTTCTTTTTAAATCTAGGAAGACTGTGCTTGTTGTATGATTATAGAAATTTGACAGCAACTGTACATCTTCCAACAGGTAACATTTCAGGCTTGCAGCATTTCTGAAGCAAGGTATCTCTATGATCAGCTAGCTACAATTTGTCCCATTGTGGTAAGTAATAGACATCTGTCAGATGAACTCTTCCTTAGTGGCAAAACCCACTATATATAAAAAAAAATAATACTCAAATTGCAAGGTCACAAATTGGGTACTCTGAGAGAAGACTCACTCTAGATTGTCACATGAGTCGTGTTAACTATTTAATGTGCAAATGACACCAAAAAACAGATAATATCTGTTCCTTCTTGGCCCTTATGTCCATTTTTTCCCCTCTACTGTCACTCCCACATGCATGAGACTCTTGTTGAATAGTTTTAGAAGTAGATTTGGGCAGTATTTCATGAAAACAAGGCAAGCTTGCTTCTTTAAACAATTTTTAATATTTCAACTGGTGTTGAAAATCCTCTGGTGTTACAGAGGGTTTCAGCTTAAGCTGTTTAAATCTGTCCCTTTTATAAGCACGTTGTCATGAACAACTGTTTATAACAGGAATGATGAAAATAAAGTATGTATCTGGTGTGGATGATGAGTAGATCCTGCCCTGAGTGAGGTATGTTCCAGCTGTGTTACTAAGGTGCTTGGCCAAACAAAAATAAACTAAATAAAATGATTGCCAGGTGAACTTTGGAAGTGAGTGAGCAGAATACTTGCTGATTTGTCTCAGAAGTGCTTCTGCCAGTGTCATTTTTGTGTTCCTTAAATGCCGATCTCTAGAGATAAAACATTTGGAGAGTGTCAGATGCCACTTCAGGAATGCCAGCCCTTGACCCAGGTGTTTTTCGGAGGTAGCAGTTGAGATACTTGATTCTATGGGCTTTGGCTGTATGTTAAACTGAAGTATATATACTTCAGTTCCTTCTGGATCCCTTTCCAGTGGGGTTGTATTTTGCTTTCGGGTCTTTGGCCTGTGCTTGGCTTTGATACCAGGCTGTTTCATTTCAGATGGCGTTGAGTGCTGCATCTCCATTCTACAGAGGCTACGTGTCTGATATTGACTGTCGCTGGGGAGTGATCTCTGCTTCCGTGGATGATCGAACGCGGGAGGAGAGAGGGCTAGAGGTAAGTCATGTTGCGTTGTAGGTGTCTGGGTTTTTTGGGCAAAAAAGTTAAATCTGCTTTAGTATCAAATTCTGCTTGTTCTCATCAGAATGCCTAATGAGGGAATGTGATGGTCTTTGTGGTAGATACAGGATAGATGTTGTAAACACTCACCTTGGTTGGTCAGTTTGTGTTAACAAATACATATTTTTAATTAGGTATGGAATCCCAGTCTCCTGCAGCTGGCTGAAAAGGGCCCCCGTGATGAAACTTACTAATTTATGCTTGAGCCCAAAAGGCAATAATTGCACTAGATTAAATAATGGGTGCTGCTGAGTAGTATAAACTAGAACTAAATCAAGAGAGCCAGGTGTCAGAACTTGTAGAGTTTCTCTAAGCAGGAATTTCCCTTCAAGGCACTTAAAAAATTACATAAAATAAATAATTTTAAATGCTACTTGAAATATTTCTTGAACTAAATCTTAACAGTATGCACATGGTGAAACTGTTGGTATGTGTTTAATGCTTTCCAGGTGCTTGGGGTAATGGTGTATTACATCAGTAAAACATTTCTACTTCTAGAGAATTCTAGTCAATGTGTGATGACTGATTTTTTGCTCAGATAAATGCCTGCAAACAAAGTAGTTGTAATTCCAGAATCACTTTATATTGAGCCTATTTAAGACTCGTGCTTTTAATAATTTTAATTGAGGTTGTAGGGTTTTTTAAATAGGATATAATTCTCAACGTGTCATTAGTGATTAAAACTTAGGTAACATTGTTAACAAGCTGTTAAAATATTGTATTCTTAAATTATATAGCCACTGAAGAACAACCATTATAGAATCAGTAAATCCAGATATGATTCCATAGACAGTTATCTATCTGAATGTGGTGAGAAATACAATGACATTGATTTGACAATAGACAAAGATATCTACGAGCACCTAATAAAGGAAGGTAAGTGTTTGCTTCATTATGAGCAGGTTAAGAAGTATGTTTGCAGAGTGTGGGGATATTTTATGCTTTTGTTGTTGTTTGTTACAAACATTATGCAGCCCTCAGAGTGATTCCTACTCAGGAAGTACCTGTGCAGAGTGGTCTTGAGAGATTTTTGAAAAGGATTCATTTGTAACAGCAACAGCCCCAGTGCATCAAACTGAGTTTCTCAAGCTGGAATTAATGTTTTATTTTTATGGAGAGAGCTGAACTGCTTTAGGAAACATGGCACAGAATGCATCAGAAACCAGGAAGAATGGCGGCCACACCAATATTCAGCTGCCATTTTCAAACAAGAACCTGTTTGATTTTGGTTTTTTTTTCTCTTTTTAATCATTTCCTTCCTTCCTGAAGTCAGCACTTTAACAGGATGTGGTGGGTTGAGGTAGCATTGCAGTGTTAGATATTTTCAGTCGTGTAAAAAAAAAAAATTTCCTAGAGGCTGTTTTGATATGTGTGAATTGTTTGTTTGAATTTTCATTTTGTAGGTATTGACCACCTGTTGGCACAGCACATTGCACACCTGTTCATTCGAGACCCCTTGACTTTGTTTGAGGAGAAAATACATCTAGATGATGCAAATGAATCCGACCATTTTGAGGTTACGTCTGATTTAGAGGAATTTAATAAATATATATATAATTGCTTGTTTTTATAATACTACTTAATTGGAGGATGGCTGTATTAGCTAAGATTTTTTCATTCATTTTTCACTTCAGCTAGTTTCTTAGCATATGACTTTGCTGCTATAAGCACATTCATTTATTTGTTTTATCTTTTATTTAGAAGGTGATGACCTATACTTTAAACCAAATAAAATAGGAAGAGCCTAAATTTTAGCTATGTATATAAATGTTAAGGGGAACTGTCAATTTTTAAGGCTTCCTGAAAACTGGTTTGTATTTTATTTATGTAGAAATCTTTTTTAAAGCTTTATGAGGTAATAGCTGTGGTAATATTAGGCCTTTTTAGTTCAGGATGTGTCAGCCCCTCATGAAAAAATAAAGTCAGCTGCATGCCAGTCCCTTAGTGTCTTGTGCATAGTACTCCACCAGAACAGCATGAGAAAGTACAACATATTTGCTCCTGGGATGGGTAGTTTTACTGTGGGCTTTAGGAAGTTACAGCCCTTACTTTGGAACCACTTCTCTAACCTGCTATGCTGTTCCATGGAAAACACTAGGACTCTAGTTATCTGCTTATTTTTCTTTGATTATATTATGGAGTGATGTATATCTGGATTGTGACAGATTATTTCATGTGCTCTGCAGAATATTCAGTCTACAAACTGGCAGACAATGAGGTTTAAGCCACCACCTCCAAATTCAGATATTGGATGGAGAGTGGAATTCAGACCTATGGAGGTAAGGAAGACATCAGTATGTACAAGAGCACATTTCCCTTTAAGTGGAAAAGTACCAGGCATTCTGCCATCCAGTATCAAACTCCTATTACTTGTGCTGTGTTTTCTCCCCTTTGATTTGCTAGATGCAAGTGAAGTGGACAGCAGTATTTAATCAGACATGGACTGTGGGAATGTAACTGACAGGGGAATCCACTGCAGCACATCAACGCATGCTAATGGATTTGGGGTGATGGAGAAAGGAATTAGGCTTGTATTATTAAAGCAGCAGTAAACAAAGCCCCATTTAGCTTCTAGAGACCGTATTTCTCCAGTACATTTCCTGGTACTGAACAATTCCACTGTCACAGTTTTGTTTTTTTCAGAAGTGCTTTCCATTCTATAGCTGTCTGTTTCTAAGCTCTCTGAGTTTAATCCTTTTAGAGTGGAAATTTAAAAGCTACTATACTTCTGTAATTAGAGAGCCTGAAGGTGCAGGTTATTAGTCTTTTGAAACACAAGTGTGCTTTGCATCAAATTGCAGGCTTGAGTTTGTTGAAGCGTGTGCATGCATTGTGCACCGGAAGTCACTGCTGGTGATTGCATGTGTGCGTCACCCCTCAGCAAGTACAGAGGGTGTGAGCACAAGTGCCAACATGAACATCTCAGTCAAACTGTTCCAGACTGTCCTTGCATGAGTGTGTTCCCCCTAAAGTAATCGAATCTCTACTCCTTTCATGTCCAGGTCCAGTTAACAGACTTTGAAAACTCTGCATATGTTGTGTTTGTGGTATTGCTGACCCGGGTGATTCTGTCATATAAACTGGATTTTCTCATTCCTTTGTCCAAGGTAGGTGTGAAAGATCAGATCTGTTAGAGCTAAATGTAATGCATCAAGTCTGATTTTTATCCCCTGCAAGCTAGGAAATAATATTTCTCCACTTACAGAACAGTCATTTTTATCTTCCAGTCTCAGTTTTCATCTGTACCATACTTTGAATTAATTTAAACTCTACAATATTGAACAAATATTTTACTGCTGTCTCATGGAATTAAACATAGACAAATGCTATAGGAATTTCTGTGATGCCTAGCTGAGAAATACCATTGTCCCATGGTATTTCAAGGCTGTTTTGAGGCTGGGAAAGGGTATGTTTACCCCATTTTACATGCGGGGAAAATAACCTGCGGAAGTCAAAATAAAAACTTCAAAATAAAACTTATCTTAACATGAATGTTGCCTGTCTCTCATGCTCTTATTCAGTGTTTTGTTTGTATCTAGTGGGGAGGCAAAGGAGGAGTTCAGCATGCTTAGTGTTACACAGTATTTGCGTGGAAACAAATACTGCTGATTCTGGTCACAACTGTGACTTGTCTTTAGACAGACAACCCATGCAAAATGAACTTTTTCCTTAATCTTGCCCTCACAATTGCTGAACTGTTTTGTCTGAAACTGTCCTTGTGTGTCCTCTTTCTGAGGCACTTGACCAAAAAATGTCTTTTAAAATGGATATTCCTGTGATGTTATAGATAACTTTAAAAAAGATTTTGTAGGGCAGAAGGCTTTTGACACTATGCTGAAAAATTCAGCATAGCCATAGTATCCTGAGGCTATTCATAGAGTTTTTTAATTAAAATGGAGAAAAATCCTGAAGTCATAAATTTCCAGTAATCATACCATACATACATGGTATGATTTGGTATGACTTCTAAAAGGAGATGTCAGGGAGTTCAGACTGCATAAATAATGCAGAAATTTAGTACTTAGATTACATAATTACATTGTTATTTGAGTGTCTCAAAAGCACAAAATTTTTATCTACCAGTTAAGAGTGAGTAAGAGATTAGGTACTGAAAGAACCTGAACAGAATTGGAGGGCTGGGGGTCTGAAAATTGCTTGAGCTTGTCAAGCAATTTGGCAGGTAATGCAACACAGAATTGCACAACCATGGGTAAGCCTGCCTCTTTCAAGTAAAATAATAGGGGGTTATGGGGCTAATCTCACACTAATCTTGGCTGTCTGATTGAATATGGTTGAACGCTCGTCAGCTGGGACTGCCGTTCTTTCAAACTTTAAAAACAACCTGTTGTGTAAATAGGTTTCATAATATAAAATGAATTGAAAACAAAGCTTTGAAAGGTAAGAAGTAAGCAAAAATTTTGCATAGCCTTTAGTTAAAGATCAGACAAAGAATTCAGCAAATTATATCTCTTTTTCTGAAGACAATATGGTAAGGCTAATGTCCAAAAGCTGTGTGATGTTAATTCCCTGAGAACACACCAACCAAAGAACTTGGACAAAATCTTCCATCCAGAAAGATGGAGCAATGCTTATGTCATTTGCAGAGCAAACATTGTAGTTTGGAGGACTTTCAAGAAGCCTGAAATTTAGAACATTTTTGCTAGCAATCTTAGCTAGCAAGTTTAAATATCTAACAGATGTTTGGGAATGGAATAGATACAGTTCCCATACAAACTTACTTGAATGCTGTATCTAAAAGTTTGTTTAATACAGTGATATTTCTTCTAAAGACAGTGATGATTTTGTTAATAAAAGCAGCAAATTATGGCTAGGGAAATGGAAATTTTCTTCTTCTGTACTTATTTAAATTGTATATAAATATGCAAAGTAGACTGCCAGAAGGGATGCAACCTTAATTGTAATGCAACAGTTAATCATAACTGTTCTTGTGTTTTCATCCAGACTTAAATTAGCATAGCATGTTCTAACATGATAACATTACATGTTCTGCTGGAGACCCAGTTTCATCTCTTTGTGGGTTTGTCCTGGACAGTGAAGAATGAAATAAAACTTAGCTTCACAGCTTGACCTTCTGTGATGAAATAGTAAGAAATATAGTAGATGTTTCAACTTGTGAAACCCAAATGTGACAGTTTGGTAAAATCCTGTTTTTCTAAAATGTCACAGATCTCTGAAATGCCTTTTTTGCCAGGTGGATGAAAACATGAAGGTGGCCCAGAAAAGAGATGCTGTACGACAGGGAATGTTTTACTTCAGAAAAGATATATGCAAAGGTATCACATCAAGTAATCTGACTAACACTGTTGTAGATGTTTAGTGCATGTCTTGCCTTTAACCATTTTTTTCCTTTCCCTTTGTCACACATGAAGGTGGAAATGCTGTTGTGGATGGATGTGGCTCTGCACAGAATGGGACAGGCACCAACACAGAAGAGTACACCTTAATGAGCATTGATACAATTATCAATGGGAAGGTCATAGCCTCTTCTACCTGGAACACATTCTATTCTACCCTCCCAGAAACCAGACTGAGTGTGTTTTATGCTGATTCTGTTCTCTTACACAGGAAGGAGTCTTTCCTGGTTTGATCCCAATTTTGAATTCCTATCTTGAAAACATGGAGGTAGATGTGGACACAAGATGCACCATCCTAAACTATCTGAAGCTAATAAAAAAGAGAGCCTCTGGTATGTTTGACATTTTTGGACATTGACTTTCTTGGCGTTTTTCTACTTTCAGTTGGCTAAGACTGATGGGAGCTGTGACTGTCTTGTTAGCTGTGGAATCATTGAGCAAAGGACTGGAGTGTGTTCTCTGGCTTAAATCTTGTCCTATTTTTGATTTTTAATGTTTAGTGATCCATTTTAGAACTTAAATTAGGAGTAACTGATGGAATAACAATCATGGTTTACAGGGTAGTATATACCAGTCCTCGATCTTGCTTTTTAACACCATTCACTGCTGCTTTTGCCACTGTATTGTCCACTTTGTAGTAGTTTAAACATACACTAGTCCTTTTGCACTGTCACTTGAGTGTTGTAAGAGTATTTGAGGCTGGGTCTGATAGTTTGCCTGATATTACTGGTGTGACTCCAAAGCATTCATAAGTCTAAACTCAGGTCTGCTAGACCATGGGACCTGGACTTCAGCTCCCTGATACAAAAGTCTTTCTGTAAGTAGCAGAACTCCTTCAAGCCTTCAAGGCAGAGCAGAGCAGGCTCTTCTACTAGTTTTCCCACCTTGCAATGTTTTTCAAGACAAGTGTATAATGACTGTTCATGTTTCTTCTTAAAGTGCAGCAGTATAATGAGTAAAAGATGCAGGCTAAACTTAATTCAGAACTGTGTGCTTAGCTCAGTCTGTAGCAGCTTTTTAACTTTTTCTGTGTAAATCTCCTGTATAACTGCATTGATGTAAATTCAGCTAGATGGTTAATTTTAGTCTCACAAGTCAAGAATTCTTTTCCTCCTGCCCCTCCCCCAAGTTTTAAACTAAAGTGTTGCATTCCTTTTTAGTTCTTGAAAATTGCTGTAGAGGCTTCTAGGTAAAGACCTTTCTAAAGCTGAGGTGGAAATTGGGATTTTGTCTTATCTGGTAATTCACTACTTTAGTAGTTCTTCAGAATGGTAACATGTTTTTAAACATGCCCTTGTCTGTTGGGTTTTTTTTCCTTCAGAGAAATGGTCTTGAGAAAACAAGGAATCCATAACTAGCAGAGGCTTTTTCCTAAGGCCTAGTGACCTGGGTCCAACTGCAGCTGCAGGTGTTCCCAGCCAAAGAAAAACATTGCTACCTGGTGCAAAGTTGCAGTCATTGCAAAAGTCAGCTCCTGTATTTACACAGACCTAAAAGCTGTGAGAACAAGGTAGATGAGAGGGTAGGATTTATAGTTCAGCTCTTATGAACTGAAATGACTTTTAAATGAGGCTTCTTAAGAACTGGAATTCACAGAATAAAAAAGCATTAGGTATTGTATTACTGTGCCATGATGTTTCTCAGTTGAGAGTTTTCAATTACTCCAGTTTATTCTTGATCTTAAATGAAATGTTCTTGATCTGCAGCCTGTTTAGTCTGAGTCATATCCACAAAGAGTGGCAAATTTTCAGATTTCTCTAACGGTGGACACAGCATCATGACTTAAGGCCACTGACACCTTAGCTGCTGTGGCTGTAACCTTGCCCTGGCATAATTCATTTGAGCTTCAGTCACCTCCTCTCCTGCAGCACAGCAAGGTATTACCCTCCTGGTCTCTGTATAGCTGGTGTGTGACTGCCACCACTCAGTGAGACTACAGATTTGCTAGGCAAGCAGCAGCTGCTGATCACCACCAAATATTAATGAAAGCAGTAGTGAGGTAGCAGCATCAAGTGGTCCTTGTCCTGGCTGCCTGCAGTGCAGTAATCACAGAGCTTGATAAGCATTCACGGATATGATTTCCATGATTTTTCCTTACCTCTCTTGAAGGAGTTACACTTTTGGTCCCCCTAAAGTTGTACAATAAGAAATTACACAGTTCTCTTATATGCTTTTTGAAAAAATTAATTCTCTAATATTTCATGTTTAAATGCTCTTCACAGTTATTCCATGATAGTTCCTTCTAGTTCCCGTGCTGTAGGATCATGTTTATCTACTCATTTGTCATCACCATTCATAATTGTGTTGACTTCACCAGTATATGGTTGCACCTGAACTTACAATTCCTTTGCCTCTCATTGCCTGGAAGGTGTCTCACACCTTGTGTCAGTCAGTGGTGCCGATGGTACTTTTGGGAGCTGCAGGCTGTGCTCCCAGTGAAGGTGTGCAGGTACAAGGGGCAAGGCTGGGGAGTGCCTGGGCTGCCTGGCCACTAGGTGTCTGTGTTGGTGTGCACTGGACACTCTCCAGCTCCTCCAGCACTGAAGCCTGCAGGGCCTGCACTTCAAATGTGTTTCTTTTTAAGCTTCACTCTGCTCATCTCCTGCCTCCACTGACTCTTTCAGGCTCCCTGCTTCTCGTTGGTGTCAGAAAGTTTTTCATGTTGAATTTTTAGTGCCTTCAACAAAGCCTCTTGGGTTATTTTTTTTTCCTGCCCTCTTATGTAGAAGTGTAAACTCTGGCCTCATTCTTTAAAACATTACTTCTAGTTTTTGGAAGAACATTTTGATTTCCAGTAACCTTTTTTATTCTGCTTTTCTTTCTGGTATTTTCTGCAATTTTTCTGATTTGTCTTCAGGTACGCCTGTTCAAAACCACTGCTACAATATTTTTAGATAGTGTTGGATTCTTTTTATATTTTATTTGTGTGTTCTTTCATGCTTTCTCTAACTTGATTCCTCTAGCTTTTTGCAATATTTTTAAACCAAAGACTTCTGTAGTGGAAGCCCTTGACGCTTTCCACTCTCACAACAAGGCTGATGTTCCAGTAGCTAGCCATGAAAGTTTTTCTTGGCTCTTTGAGCATCCCATCGGTCCATCTTAATGTCTTAACTGTCACAGTTACCTTAAACTTGTAGTAGTTAAGGCTTGCTTGCACATGCTGCATTCAAGAGCAAGATTCAACAGCCTGGACACTGGTGTCCAGCCAGCCCCCAGCTACAACTTCATGGGGATACCAGTTTCCTGCAAGTGGAGTTTGTCACACCTTGTACAGAGGTGCTGGGGACCCTTAGGGACCTGCTGACCAACCCAAGAATTCTGTGTGAGTGAAGCAGAGGCACTCTTTACAAACCAGAAGTTGGTGTAATTGGGAACCAACCTAATGTTTGCTAGAGTAGCTGTCAGAAGGAGAAAGAATAGTAAGTCAAGGTTGACTGATCAAAACTAGCAGCTCAGTTGGATGGACCAACTACAAACTTATTTTATATAAATGTAGTAGTGCAGTGGTGTCTGTTGATTCATCTCAGCCAGATTCTCTGTTAAATGAAATGTTTAAGACCTTTTGCTATACAATCTGTTGGTAACACCTGTTCCAGTAGCTACTGCTCTCTGCATTGTCATTGGAACATCTGAAAGTTGGAAAATTGCACCAGATAAGTGGCTTTTAGACAATCAGGGGTATGTGAGCTTAATTGTGCCTGCAGTTTAGCCATATTTGAAAACCAAAAATTATAGGAATGTGTTTCTTATGAAAGCATGGGCTACTCATGAATTGAGTATATAGTGCACAGAACTCTAGGTGTTCTACTGCTAAATTAGATGTATAAACTGTGAAATTTAATTTCCTCTTGCCCACAGGAGAGTTAATGACAGTTGCTCGATGGATGAGGGAATTCATCGCACAGCATCCAGACTACAAGCAAGACAGTGTGATAACTGATGAAATTAATTACAGCCTTATGTGGAAATGCAACCAAATTGCTCAAGGCCAGGCAGAGTGTCCTGAACTATTGGGGGTAGGATTTAATAAGAAACAAAGTGGAAACAAAACTGACTCTTTGGAATAAATGAATGATTGCTTCTTAAATGACAAAAAGATTAAGCCTTTTAGCAAAGCACTAGCAAAGATACTGTGAACCTGGTACAGTTTCATGGTGTGAAGACCAAAACAGGGATACTGCACTATAAATGGGCCAATCTGCCTAAATATTAATTTAAGGCATCCTAAAATAGGCATTCTTATTGTTAAGGTTTATACAATATACATGTAAATAGTAAAATATTTTTATGATTAACATCAATGTATTTTAATATTGTAACTAAGGTTATTGTGAATTAGCTTGTAACTTTTTTATGCTTAATATAGGAAGAAAAATTGTCATGAACAGCTTTGTAAATGTAATGGTACTTGTATATTATATGCATTCCAGTTACTGAATGTTTACTGTAATTTTTTTAACCTGGAATGTGCTAAGTAATTTACCTTATTGTGTAAGAAAAAAAAATCCTTCTGGATCTACCTGAATCACAGATACTTCTTCCTTCCATTTGGGTTTTGAAAGTATATAAGAACAGACAAATATATGTGCATCCCAGCTGTTAATCTTACAGCAGTTTCTCAGTTGCCACAAGACCTGCATCCACTTGTAAACTGTAAAACTCAGAGGAACAGATAGGTCTTCATTCAGCTAATGCAAGTCAGTCTGCCTGCAGATGCACAGTTATTTCCTTCCCCTCTGAAATAAGCTGTATGCTGTATCAGTTCAGAAATCTGCCCGATGATTTCACAAAAAAGTAGTAATGGGAGATGTGTCAAAAGAAAGGAGGAAGTGAGAGCTGGACATACAGCTCTCTTCACAAAGGAACCAGAGACACCTGCTCTGGACTTCAGCCTGCTTGACTGCTCTTCTCCCACATTGCTGCGGGTGCCATAGTTGACAATGACTGCAGCACAAAACCAAACTTCTGTCCATTCTTCCTGAAGGTTGAGTTTTTCATTTTCTTAATTATAAATAATTTTGTCAGCATGTTTATTTTCTATAAGGTAATTTATGTAGGTGGCTGGGGTTACCTACATAGCTGTAGTTATGGACAACTTAGAAAACCGTTTGAAGAGAAATTTTGGAATGCACTAATCCTTTGAATTGGAAGCTGGTGCTGGGAGTGACTGTAAACTATTTAAATTCAGCCATTGTATCTGTAAATAAAGCAAACTAAAGAGGCCTTTTTGATTTAGCTTCTTAACTGATTTCTAAAAGTGAATTGCATTAGGGGTAGAAGATATAAAGCTTAATGGAAGCATATATAAATACCTAAGATGTAATGATTTTTTTTAAAAGAACTAATGGAGAAACTGCAGTGAGAGAGGTGCACCAAGAAGCTTTTATGTACTGAATTACACTTTGTTCTGCGTTCACAGGTGTGCTTTAGAGAATAAAAAGAATGCTCTTTTTCTGCAGTGGTGAATTTGTTTTAATTAAGATGTAGGCATATGCTAATTTAGTTTCTGTAATAAGGAAATAAAAATAAAATTTGCAGTATGTGTTGGTTACTTGCATGACTTCAACCCACGTTTTCAGATTCAAAAAAGGAGGAGTTGCATGCCTGTCAAGTACAACTCACCCAGACTCACTTTGTTTGCCATGGATCTTCTCAGGACTCAGACAAATGGGCTGAAACTCCTACAGCAAAGAAGTCCCTTCTTTTGTCAAGGTAGCATCTGTCTGATTGTGCAGCATGAGCCACTATGCTTGGAAAACCCCTAAAAATAGTTGGAACTCTTTCCTGCTGGTACTGCACCAATACATGTCCATATTCCCTTTCAGTTGACATTGAATCTCCCTTCTGGCTGACAGTGTGTCCCGTAAGTTAGAGAACATTTTGTCATGATGCCTTAAAAGTTTTGGCTGGGTCCCTCCTGACTTCTTCATAAGGGATGAGTGAGATCAAACACAGAGCTGCTGCTGTTTTTTGAGACATGCGTGGTTGCCATTTTTAAGCATTGTACATTCACTAGATAAAGAGTTCAGGTATGTGATCCAGCCTGTTCTTTACAGTGTGGGGAAGGCTGTCAGCACAAACCAGTTGCTGCAGGGACGGGGCAAGTTATGACCATCTTTGAATACAACTTAGAGGTGGCTCTGTTCTGTTTGTGCCCAGTCTGAGATAGAGAAGCAAACCCTAGTCCAAGCCTCAAGCTCTGGCTGACCTTTTCCAGAGAGCATGAGGAACTCCTATGGGCTATGCATACAGGCTTTTGGTTCTGCAGTCATGAAGTGCCTTCATGGAAATAATGACCTTTCCAGCAATCATGTGAGCAAAGGGAGGGGAAGAAGTATCAGGCACCTGAGGTGAAATGTGATTGCTTCCTTGCCCAAAGACTTTAACTGTGCATCAGTCATGGCATTTTCAGTGATCATTGTGTTGGCCCTAGTTCAGCCCCAGTAACATCCTTCTGCCTTCCACTCAGTTTTCAGCTAGGAGATCCCATTGTGATCTCCAGAGGTGTTGATGCTATGAACTCTGATGCCAGTTTTCTCTTGCATCAGACTGTTTATGTTCAAGTGTCTTTGTTTCTGGATCATAGCCATGCTTTTATCATGGCCTACATCCTTAAAATGTGTCTCCTTGTGTGTGTGCAAAGAGCCCTGGGAGCAGCTTGCCTTTCTGGGAGTGGTGCAAACCTGCTCCAGCCTGACTTCCTCTCTCCACAGGGCCGCAAGTTGTGCCAGGAGTTTGTGCCATTGTGGATTTCCCACAGGATCACAGCCTCCTTTGGGCATCCATGTGCTTTGCTGGGGTTTCTTCTAGGAGCTGCGGGTGGATCTCTGTATCCCTATGGACCTTCATGGGCTGCAGGGGCACAGCTGCCTCACCAGGAGCTGCACCATGGACTGCAGGGAATCTCAGCTTTGTCACCTGGAATACCACCTCCCCCTCCTTTTTTCTGACCTTGGTGTCTGCAGAGTTGCTTCTTACACATATTCTCACTCCCCTCTCCCAGCTGAGTGCTGTTGTGCAGTTTTTTCCTTTTTTCTTAAATATACTATTCTGGAAGCACTACCACTGCTCAGCCTGGGCCAGCAGCAGGTCCATCTTGGAGCCACCTATCATTGACTGTTGTACATAGGGGAAACTTCCAGCAGCTTCTCACAGAAGCCACCCCTGCAACCCACCCCAATACCAAAATGGGGCCACACAAACCCAGTACAGTGATCCCTGGAATTAGATTCCCTTAGAAATGGGAAACTCCTTGTAAGATTCTCCTAGACAGGTGAAGTCAGGAAGGCTTTGCAGGCTACACTGCTTTCTGCCCATTCCCTCTCAAGTATGAGGATTCACTCTGTACAGTCATGGAAGCAGTAAATGCAAATTCCTGCAGCTTGTGCAGCAGCATTGTGTCTTCCTTTGAACAAAGCAATGTCTTTTTTGAAGAAAAGTGTAATTGTAAATGCTGGCTATGAATTGAACAACTGGGCAAGATACTAAGGCTTATGTTAAGCAAGAAATGGCTGTAAACTCTTAGTCTTTGAAAACAATGGTAATTTAGCCATTGAATTTAGTTATGTGTCTCAAAGTTACTCTAAAGTTACACCCCTGTGACATGACACAAAGGGAAAACTAAAATGCTGACACTGCGAAAGTAAAAAGTAAATTTTCCTTCACTTCCCAGTGAAGGAAAGTTAAAGTAATATCAAGAGGCATATTGTGCTCAAAAAAAAGGTTTGGTGCATGATGGCTCCTCATCATTGACTTCTGTGAGTTTGTGTTCTGGCCAGAAAAATGCTAGTTTATAACATATTTAAGAAACAACAATTGTTCTTACTCTGGAAAATCTCCAAACTCCTATTAAATGCAATTAGATAAAAATTAAGCAGATTTTTATCTGATGGTACAGGGTGATGGTATAGATTTTGATCAAAGATCTTAAGGAGTATATTAACAATCAGTGCCTTGACTACAGCCAGTCTGTGTGGCAGTGAGTTGTTTGCTGTGTGTTGCTGTGGCAGATCATGTTCAGAAGAGGTGACGGGGCCAGGGAGGAGGAAAGAATGAAGGAGAGAAGGCTATTACCATCCTGAGGGGTTCCATTTTCTCCCTACTCTTTGATTTGTGTTGGGGAAGCATCTGTGCCAAGACAACCTCAAGTTCTCCAGCATTTTTCTTCTTTCTTCTTTCCCTTCAACCATTTTCTAGCTTGGACTGTATTCTTTCCCGTCTGTTCCCATCCGTGCATGCACAGGCAGAGCTGGACATCTAATCCTTGCCAGCTTACTCACCACATGGGCATTCAGAGGCCAAGAACTTAAGAGTGTTTTTCTTGGCACTGCAAGGGACTGGGACTCCTTGCCCAGAGACCGTCACACAGCTGCCTAATGAAAAACAGGAAAGCCTTCCAGCAAAAAAAATACCTCTCTGCTGAGGGGAAGCAAGACTTGGCATCCCCCACGTTTCCTACCTTTCATCCCACTTTGCAGCGTTTCTGTGCATTATTCATCCCACTGGCATCAGCTACAGGCATCTGATTCTAAAGAGCAGTAGGACAGAGGATGGCATGGGATGTGAGTGGAGGCAGGCCAAGCTGGCAGCCAGCTCTCCAGACCCCCCTGACTGTGGAGTGCAGATGTGGTTGTCGTACTCTATCTCAGGCACAAACTGGACCAGTGAGCACAAACCACTTCTGCCTGTAGTTTCTCACCCCAGCAGGGTGAACCAGAGCAATGCAATATAAACTCCAGTGTGATCCCTGGGCTTCAGCAGTGTGACCACTGCCAGCAAAATGAAATAATCTCGGCACAGAGAGCAGAAAGCCAGGCAGGGTCCTCGCTGGGTTGTGCTCAAGGCACAGGGATGAGGCTGGACAAAGCCCATTGCTAAGCCCAGGGCCATCCCTGTGTGTCCTCCTAAGGTAAGAGGCATTGCAGTGAGCTGGGAGAGAAAACAGCTGTTCTCGGCAGAATACAGGGGAAAAGGAGCCAGAGCCACAGCGATATTCCACATCCAAATCCTCTGTGGATTTATGCCCAATTTACTACTCATGGCTTTAGCCCACGAACTCCTCCTGGTGGGGTTGCACAGCAGAGCAGTGGTGATTCCTCTCCATCCCTGCTGCATTCCTACTGAGAAGGGGCAAATGGCAGCCGAAGCCAGTGGTGCGGCTGCCTGGGGATGTCCCAGCTGGGAGCCCTCCAGGCAGATGTGCTCTGTAGATGCCCTAAAAGCAGGGCAGACCTCTGTGTGTGTTTAAAGAGCAGTCCAGACTACTGTGTCCCTTTCCAACGTTTGGTTTAGCCTCACAATTGCTGGGAGCAAAACTGCCATGGTCCAAATGAAAACATGTAACATTCCAGTGCTGCCGGACATGACACATCCTGAACAACTGTGTGAGGTGAAGAGGTGGATTCCCCTTTCAAATGCAGTTTGCTCTTGGTCTTAAAATAATAATTTCTAGACAACAAACTTTACTCACTGTTTAAAAAAAAAAAAAAAATCTGTCTGGGCCTTCTCAGAGAAAGGCACAAAACAACATATTTCAGATTTTTGTCTTTTTCCCTTTACTTCCAGTGCAGCCCAATTGGCACACATCCCACAGCTTCTTGTCGGGGAGGGATGCAGCCATTTCCAGAGATGCATGTGAAAAGCAGAGCTCCAGAAGGGAGTGCCCACATGTCCCTGGAAATTCATTCTGACTTTCCACTTCCCACTCATCACAGCACATGTGATGTCATCACATCTGACCATTCCCACTCAGGCCAAAGGGACTCAAAGAGCTTGAACATGGTTAGGCCTGAGCATGGTTAGGAAGGGAGAAGGGAGAACGTAGCCAGGCATCCTGCTTCAGTCCCTCCAGCTGTGACTCAGGCTTCCAGAAATGTGGCAGGTTTGGCCTTGCTTTTAACTGATAAAGTATGATGCTTGCCCTGAACCCCAGCAGTGCCAGGACAAAATATTTCTCATCCTGCCTCAGAAAATCAAAATCCACAGAACAGAAAGGAAACTTGGAGGATTACAACACTGCGATAAGAGTATCCAGGGAAAATCCCAGCAGGCTGCTGTGTTTCTCACTGAGTGTCTCCTGTACTCATATGTTTGTACAAAGCTCTGAATTAGTTTTCAAGATATCCCACAACAAGCTGCTCTCTGGGGGAGAGGAACACTTCCTCCAGGACCATGCAGTCCAGAAGGGATCATCTACCAGGCACACGAGTTGTCAGGACATCAGCAAAATGGTTAACTGTTTCCAGCTCTGCTTTCATCCTGAAAGGGGAGGTTTATCTCCTTTTGTCCTGATGCAGCCAACAGAGTTTTTTAGTGTGTCAAAACCTTGGTGCAAAGCACATTTACTGTTGCAATGACATGCTACAACACCTCACAGCTGACACGGCAACCAAAGGCACAGCGCAGGTCTAGAAGTGCCCACAGGATGATGTGAGGTGCTGAGTCTGATGCTCTAATTGCAGTTAAAGCGTAAAGCATTATGATACATTTTATCATCAAACTGCAAAGTCTTTACAACTTTTCCTTGGCTGTGCCTAGAGTTTGAGAGATGACACAGTGACAGCCTTGCCCACCCACTTTCTATCTTTTGTCATCAACAAATACAGAGTGTGTATAAACCTGGTTTGTCTTAGCTACTTCCTTGTGAACAACTTTTACTGGTGGAGCCCACCGGCTCAAAATCAGCCAGATTGGAGATTCTCCAATACCTGTCATGAAAAAACACCTCTGGGCTGTGTCCTGGGACACCACAGGTGGCATATGCCTCCAAGAGGACGTTACAGACACTGCAGAAATCACTGAACACTAGTGCTGTGTCTTCATGACATACCTCCAGTTGGAGATCAGCAGCTATGACAGCCCTATAACAGGAACTGGTGATTTAGCAGCTACTTTCAAAAACTCTTTTAATGGGGCAGGGAACACTGATGTAACACCAAGTTCCCAGTTTTGAAACTTGCCTGATGATTTCTGTGTGGATAGGAAAGGGAAAAAAATCTGAATCACATGTACCCAGCATATCCCATCTTCTCTGTCGAAGTGTTCCCAGGAGCTTCTGCTCCAAGAAGCAAAGAAAGCTAAACTTAGTCAAGAGGAACTGAAAAGATGTTTTCCAGGGGAAAAGGCTAGCTCCATCATTACTTCCCTCTCTGCCAGCCTCACCTTCTCCTTCAGGACCACACCCTTCCTCCCCCCTTTTCTCCCCAGGTAGCACATCTCTGTGGTTGTGTCTCTTGTTTGACTGACTGCTTCCTTTGCTCCTGAGTAAGCTCTGCCTCCTGATTTTACACTGCCTGCCTGCTCCTCTGCAGCTCCATGCCAGCAGCCCCACACCCGTGGGATGCAAACTGGGAGGCTGTGCCTGCTTCCACTACCTAGGTGGTTGAAGAGACACAAAAAACCTGGGAAGCCGGACATGGGCATGAGCCATACAATAGTCCTCTTGAAATGCCTCATTACTGAACATCAAGAAGGAAGACTGTGAGGCTTATGCAGCCTAGACTTGAGGACAGAATGCACGACTTAAAAGCTTGTGTGTGGCTTTTTCTGTCCATGGTTAANAAAAAAAAAAAAAAGAGGGAGGTGCTAAGGAGCTCCAGTTTGTCCAAGTTTAGTTGGAGCTCCAGTTTGTCCAAGTTCAGTTTATCTGGCAGCTCAGATTTCAGTGTCGGCAGAAGAAAACAGGTCTGGCATAGAGAGTGAGTTGTAAATTGTCTGCAAGGAGACAGGCAAAGAAAATTCTGCTTTTATTCAGGGACAGGAGAATAGACAGCTGAAATGGAGACCAGCAGGACATATAGGAGTGGTGAGAAGCTGAGAATAACCCATCAAAGGGTTAACCTACCTAATAAAATGACGTGATAGTCAGGAGGCAACCTTAGAGTGGGCAGAACAGGAAAAAGTCAGAAAAGATGTAGACAGCAGTGAGAGATTAGCAGTCTCTGTGAAAACCTGATGGTCCAGGCAAGATACGTCTGGCATGTAATTTGGGATTGAAAGCCTTATTGTGTTTGCAGAATTTCATCTTTAAAAACAACTTAAAAAAAAAAACTTCGCTAATTTTGATCCCCACCTTCCATCAAGTGATTGCCAAGGAATACTTCTTACCTCCGTAGGCACACAGCAAGGCAGGCAGGAACTGCTCTGTGTCTGGCTACTGTGGAACCAGTTTTGGACATGCAGCTGGCAACCCTTTTCTGGGCTAAGAAAGCTGATCAATTCCTTCTTCCCAAGAAAAGCTGGGGGTTCCATCCTCCTTCTGCTTTTTTCTGTGTAACAGATAGAATTCAAAAAAGAATGAAGCATCACTAAGGTAAAACAGGAATGGCCTCAATCAAAACATCAGGACTTAGTGCTGAAGAGAGGGTGAGGCTGGGAAGTAGCTGGGTCCAACATGACAAATGCTCACTGTGCTGATGGCTGTGAGCCATGGAACAGCAGGTGAAGCTTTACCTTGCTTGTGCCACTGATCCTAACATGAACTTAGGCTTTTGCATACTTACAGCAATGTTTTGTGTAGTCAGGAGTGATAAAAGTCCATTTATGGTGACATTATTTTCCAAGATGGGTTGAGGCATTAAACTCTTGCTCATTTATTGTCCTCTACAAGGGTCTGACCTCCAGACTCCACCCACATTTGACCTGCCAAGTTTCCCAGGCATCTCAGCACACACCTCTCCAGACAGAGGGGAGCCCCAAGAGTTCTCTGTAGGTCCAGTTACTGACCAAACCAGCAATGCCCAAGTCCCAGAGGGACTCAGTCTGGAATAAAGGCAACAGGCTATCCTCCAAGTGCAATAGTGGCCACTTTCTGTTTTTCAAGAAGGGCTTAGCTTCAAAGTTATTATGAGACCCTTGTGGTTAGGGCACTTCTCAGAAAGTGGAAGTTATATGGTGGTGCTTCCTGGGCATGAGTCACTTTCTTAGGCAATGCTCCAAAATCTCTGGCTTCTGGCCAGTCCTAAGCTCTTCTAAGATTCCTGGGAAATAGGGTTTTCCCATTTGAACTTGTTGGGTAATTAGTGCTACCCACTTGCTCCATGTAGCGCTGGTTGTGTGAGGTGTTGAGGGGATGTTTCCCTTAAACACCCAGTGGAAGACACGGTCAGTCACAGTGCCAAGCGGTGACATGCTTCTGTCCCAACAACTTCTGAGGTAGCTCAACCCCCCCTTACAGGCTGCTAATATTGCTCCTTCAGCTGGAGTATAGTGGGCTTCTGATCCTTGATAACTCCAGCTCCAAAACCCTAATGGTCGACCTTGGGTTTCTCCTGAGGTCCTTTGCCAGAGGCTCCAGGTGAGGCCCTGCTCCCCACCTGCAGGGTAGAGTATATTTTCATGGCTGGTCCTGTCCAAACAGACCCAAGCTATTTCCTGTTTGATCTGCTCAAAGGCCTGTTGTTGCTCAAGGCCCCACTCAAAGTGGTTCTTCTTCTGGGTCACTCAATAGAGGGGGCTCACAAGCTGACCATAACCTGGAATATGCATTCTCCAGAACCCCACAAGGCCTAGAAAAGCTTGTGTTTCCTTCTTGTTAGGTGGTCAAGACAGTTGATTCCAGGTGTACTGGACACCCCCCCAAGTGATGGCAAATTGTGGCCTGCATTCTGCTGCCAGAGGGACTGAGAAAAATGAATCAATGATATCAATCATGGCACCGTTTGGCTGCCTTTGAGTCCACCTCACACTGAAGTTCCAACATGGCTGTTATGGCAGCGCTCAGATGCAGCATGACTTCATTCAGGCCACAAGAGTCTTCTGTCAGCCTCCCTTTCCCATTAGACTTTCACACCAGCCACATTAGGATTGCTAAAGGGTTACAGCAGGTCCTGCTGATCACTCCTTGGCTCTCCCATGGATGAATTAGTTCATGGATGGGAGTTACAGTGTGTCAGTCGGTTGCCTTTGACTCCAGCTCATATTGGAGTTCCAACACATCTGTTATGGCAGCACTCAGAGGTGGCCTGGCTTCATTCAGGCCACAAGAGTCTACTGTTCACCATGTGGGCTGTGCTTGGGGCTTTCCTCCCTTCTGACCAGGGCAGGAGAGGGCTGCTTTCTTGGGCTGCCCCTAAAAGCTGGGGTGTAGGCTTGTTAGGATGAGGAAGGACCCAGAGTTTCTTCTACATTTCAGAGCCTGGCGGATGCCATCTCCATGGCTGGTGTATTTATCTGTGGGTAATACTATGCTACCAAGCTGCTGGAATATGATGCAGGGGCACTTTGAACCACCTTCAACCACATGGCTGTTATGTAAGGAGCATCCTCTGAACCTTTAGGGACCCTGACACCTTTTAGATCACTATAGACACTTTCCAGCACCGCTAATTCTCTCAGGTACTGGATACCTCCATTTGCAGTGGTCCATTTCCTTGGGGAGTTCACAAGAGCTTCCTTAAATGGATATCTTGCCCTCATGCTTGAGAGAAGCCATCTCCAGAGGCCGCAAATTGCTCCTTCTTTTCCAATTCCTCTTTCAATTTCCTGATCTTTAGCAAGGGATCCCAGCTCTTGGGCTTCATGACCTTCCAACTGCTGACTGTCACCACCACTATCCCAGAATTAAAGCAGCTAGGCACCTGGCTGGTGATCGGGCAGCTGTAATCTTTTCGCAAGTCTTGAAATTCTGATGAGGTCAGGAACTGAGCAACTGTGGTTTCCTGTTTATTTTGCCTCACTCCATTTGCTTTCTTTGTTGAAGGACCTGCCTCTTGATCTAGCACCTCCTTTCCTACTGTTACTTCCCCTTCTTCTTCTCCTTCTTCTGCTTCTGCTGCTTCTTGTGTTGCTTCTTTCTTCTGCTGCTTCTGCTGCTTCTCCTTCTTATGCTTCTTCTTATTCCTCCTCCTTCCTTACTAATTGGGGGCATGGGCCTATAACTCACCTTGTCCATTTTTTGTTTTCACTGCTGGAGCAATTACTGCAGTTGCTGTAGTTTGAGGCCCTGTCTCAGCCATAGCGTCTCAAATGCAGTTTGGGTTCCTGGCCCAACTGCAGTCCTCTGAAAGAGTACTGTGAAATTGCTCACTAGGCACATGCCAGGCCCCAGTACAGGGCAAGAGGCTGCTGCTTTTCATGGGGTGGGCAAGGCACCCTTCTATCAGTTGACGGGTCAGTTTGTCAGTTTATTACCTGTTAGGTGTAAAGCCCTAGGTAATGGGAGGTGATAACCACCCTAAAATCTTGCCCAAATCCTTCCACAAACACTGCCACCCAGGAATGGGATGCCTCAGGATAGATTTCAATAGCTCCTCACCTAAAGATTGTTTTCTCTTACACTAGGATGATGCCTGATATCCATAGCATACCAACAGTATTAGTAGCATTAACAGTATTAGCTAGGATTATTGCAGCTTGCAGAAGGATGAGCCAAGACCATGGGAGACTGCATTATAAAAGCATTCACATCAATCTTAGGCAGGGAGAAGGAGGTGTATTCCCTCATCACCCACAGAAGATACAGTGCAGCTGACAAACTCAATGTCCTGCACAGGAGCTTGCTACTCGATAACTATTATTTACTATTTATTATAGCACACAATAAATAACTGCTTTTATCTTGCCAAAGTTTGGTAGCCAAAAAAAGTACTGTAGTGGGTTGACCTTGGCTGGGCACTTGGCTCCCACCAAGCCACTCTATGACTCCTCTTCCCAGTAGGAAAGATAATAAGATGGAAAACAACTCCTATGTCAGGATAAGAGAGTTT
>VYXD01005576.1:162462-182509 GCA_013397195.1 Hylia prasina | reverse complement strand
AAAATATTAAACAAAAAAAAAAAAAAAAAAAAAAAAAAGCAAAAGTTTTCACATGGAAAAGTCAATCTCTAGTTCCTATCAGCAAGCAACATTCAGACATTTGCCAAGAAGCAGGACTTAAGCATATGATGCTCCAGAAGGCAAATATTGTAGAATAATGAGTGCCTCATCCCGTTCCTCCTCCCTCCCTTACCTTTTATATCTAAGCTGACATTATATAGTGTGGAATATCCTTTTGGTTAATTTGGATCAGCTAGCCTCATTGCATCGCCTCCCAGCACCTTGCCCACTCCCAGCCCCTTGGTGAAGGGGAAGGGATGTTACAGGGACAGTGCTGCTCAGCAGTAGCCAAAACACTGGTGTGTTATCAACACCCTTCCAGCTACTGATGCAAAGCACAGCACAGTGGGGGACAAATGAACTCTACCTCAGTCAGACCCAACAGAGATATGCTGCTGCCTCTGCGGGTTTACATAATCACAATCTCCACACAGAGTACCTTAACCAATTCCTTAACATATTTTTTAAACAGTCTCTGGTGGAGAGAAAGGATGGAAATTCTCCAGTCTTTTTATTGGACTTTGCTACCACAGAGAACAAAACAGTGCATATCTGTAAACCTCTGTATAATACACATTGCGCGGTGTGAGTGTTCTTCCTGCCTGATCTCAAAACACATGAAACAGAGCAAGAGATGGCCAAGGCCAAAGGGCAATTTTCAGAAAAATACAAGGTCTTTCATAATGAAGCAGACAAAATAATTTAGAAATTGTTCTCCTGAAAATAGGTGTCTGGGGGATAAACATGATTGAATCATTTAAGTTAATTGTGGAACCAATCATTGCAAGAGGTGAAAATATAAAAGGGTTTTCCAAGTGATCAGCCAAATTAATGGAAAAGATGTGGTTAGTACTTAGATAATGGCATCATTGGCATTACTATTATTGTTATTATCTGGCTTAATATTCAGTGTTCTGGTTACCAGAGGCTTGGGTGTCATTTCTGTCCAGGGAAATCCACAAACCACAGGATGCTGGAATGAGGTAAATAAGTCAGGGAAAGATCATTTTGTACCAGCTGTTCCTTGTGTTCTTCCCCTAAGCATCCACATCTGCCAGAGAGAGAACATTGGCTTTCTGGTCTGACTAAATTATGTTCTTACAAAATTCAGTGTTAATCGGGAAGCAGGCATAATAGAAAGGACAGACTTCAGCCTACCAGGCAGGCACCGGAAGCTGGATTGGAATTCAAGCAGTCACTAGTAGATTAGAGAAGAGAACTGGCAACTTAGAAGAGGTCCCCTAGCAGGGGACTCCCTGTCACCAGCATGCACATGCCCTGCTCCAGTGGGAGCCTTGTCCATGCCTGTAGGCTCCTCCTTGGGGATGGCTGTTAGTGACTGAGCATGCAACTGAATTAAAATCTTCAGCTTTCTGGGTGAGCCCTCCAAACACAGTAGCATTGCACAGGAGACAACCAGACCAGCTGCACCCATGTTACTGTGTTCCTTGGCAGCAAGGTGAAGCCTGCCCAGCCCTGTCAGCAGTCACACAGAACAGGTGCCTCTCCTGAGATGACTCAGGCCTCTCACAGGGCTACCTGTCTAACAGCCTTGACTATGCAGAATTTAAAGAAAGCCCCAGTGTTTCCTACCAACTTTGCTATGAAGCAGCATTTTCAACTGTTCTGCTCCATGCTCCTGTTCTAAGTGAACAGGAGTGATTCACATCATCTCCCTAACTACTGAAGTAATGTATTAATCTACCTCTAGCTGCTCTTTCTCATGCCCCAACTACTTACAACCTGATTAATGGGTACAGGCTGCATCTTGGGCAACGCTGTTCTAACAGCCTGTTAATATTAACTAGACACTTTGATGGTGTTATTTGTTACTTGGAATCATGGAATGGATACCTAGCCCTACCCGTTAGGCAGAAAACATTTGGGGCTCAGATACAGTCTAAGGAAAGAATAAATGGCCTGTCTGGTCATGTATCTGTACAAAAAAAATATGGTGAGCTTATTCCCTGCATGGTCCTAGCTCAAGCTCCCCTGCACTCTGCAGGCACAGCCCACAAGTCACACAGGTAGGATAGAGCCACACTATTCAGAAGCAGGTAGAATTTAGCTGTATGATGTTGTGGTCTAACCCCAATCAGCAGCCAAGCCCCACACACCTGCTTGCTCACTCCCCCATCAGTGAGATCAGGGAAAAAAATCAAAAGAGTAAAAGCTAGAGAATCTGTGGGTTGAGATAAAGACACTTTAATGGAAAAAGCAAAAGCCACACATGCAAGCAAAACAAAACAGGAATTAATTCACTGCTGCCCATGGCAGATGTTCAGCCATCTCCAGATTCCACCCCCCCATACTTTTTCTTCCCCCCACTTTATATACTAAGCATGATGCCATTTGGTTTGGAATATCCCTTTGGTCAGTTTGGGTCACCTGTGTCTCCTTTCAGCTTCCCATACACCTTCAGCCTCCCTGCCAGCATGCCAGTATGGAAAGCAGTATTGTTGAGCAGGGCTCTGTGCAAGCCCTGCTCAACAATAAAAAACCCCCCCTCTATATTATCAAGCCTGTGTTCAGCACAAATCCGAAACACAGCCCCATACCTGCCACTATAAAGAAAATTACCCTAGCCAAAGCCAGCACATGGATACAAGTAAAGCTGGTAGGTAAGTCAGCCCCCCTGACTATGTAATTTACTAGTAGAGATGTAGCTTATGTGCCTCCCACCAACTTCCACCGGCAAAAACAGGTTATATCTATAAATTAGACATAATGACATCTTAACTTTCACGTACACAAATATTTTCTTGGTTTTGTCAGCTGACTCTCTAGAGGAATGTTATGTCTTTGGGCTTACATCCAGCAGTACTTGATGACATATCACATATTATACAGGGCCAAAGGAGCCCTTCATACATGAGAAAGCTGGTCAAGCACTGCAGCTTCAGGCAATGGCAAAGCCTTATCCCTGCTGATGCTTGCCTTAATCTTTTAGCTTGGTGCCCTTTTCATAGACTATTGGAGAAACTTCCCTTATCTTCTAAGCACAAATTCACATATCCTCATCCTTCACAGATTTCCAGTACAAGACATATTTCCAATGCTACTCACCTCATATTTCACTCCTCAACTTCAACCTCATATGGCATTTGTTTAAAAGACATCACACCTCAGAGCAGAGATGTGTTACTTATGAAGACTATGCAGAGCCATGCAAACCAGTGCCTGACAGATGTCCAGAGCATTTTATATCAACACAAGGTAGGCTGCTAGATGTGGGTTCCCTCACCTATATTGCTGTAGATGCAGAGTTACAGCACTGAGGTTACCTTGGCATTACACAGACAGTAAGTGACAGCAGAGAGTCATCCAGCAGGAGGGTTTTGCAATTGAAATAGTTAAACTGATTGTCTCATTTTTCTTGTCTGCTTATCCACTCACTGGTGATGTTGTACAACCTACATCTGTGCTCAGGGTTTGTTTAAATGTATGAAATCAATATCCTTGGAGTCCTTTGCAAATACATTGAACATATTTTGGGAAATATTTTGTTTAAAATTTTTGAAAGAGGAAGCTAGATCAAGAGTACAGCATGCCTGCTGTCCAGTCCTGTCCACTACAGCAGTTATTAGTATCCAATGGGTAGAAAGAGAAAGCTGTTTCTGAGGAGCATTTACCCTTTTTGAACATTGCATTTGAATTGTGCAATTACAAGAACAAGGAAAGCAATACAAAAATCTCAAAAAAGTGGTTTTGATAAAAGCTACATCCTTTACAAAATCTAGAAGAGACAGTAGGTGATTTTGCTGCATTTAGGCCTTGTCCTTAATAGTTCGTTTTGCAGGAGGTGTAAGAAATGGCATAAAATTTCAAATTACTGCAAGAGAAAAAAGTGGTTATTGCTCTGCTGACACATGTATTTACACACATCTTTCTGGCAAGATAAAATAGTCTGCAGTGTATCCACATTTTAAAGCCTCTTCCCACTACCAGAGGACACAAAAGTGTTGCAAAGTGCTTTAAGTGGTTTCTCTTAAATTATTATCATCTTCTCATAGTTAAGATTAGCACACAATTTAAGATTTTATGTGAAAACTATTCTTGTGTCCTGTTTTAATAGCAAAACCAAAATCACCTCGCTGCAAGCTAAATTTCTTGTGAATCCTGGAGGAGTAAGAAATTAAGCACAGGATTGTGCGGACATTAGAGCTCCTTCAGTAAAGCCCTCTGTGGATGACAAAAATACATTTTTACTTATCATCATATGTTTGGCTTCTTCAGTTGCTGCCTGGAAATAAATATTGCACTAGCATATCTTTAGTAGTATTGTAAAAAAATCACAAGAGCAGCTCAGGAATATTTCAGTGTTAATAATACCTTGAGCTTGTCTAACAGGCTTACTCAGTGACCTCGGAGCAAGCAATGAACTCTACAGCTGGGAGGGAAAAGGTGAAAACATGGCTTTCAGGAGGAGTGCAAATGTGCCCCAGCCATGCCTGGCTGTTTGTCACAGCTGGGGAATAGTTCACTAACAAAGATGGGAAGTGCTGATGCCATTTTCCCCCAGAAAAGCATTGAAAGTGTTTCCCCCTGCACCCAATGGCACTGTTTTTGATCGTACATTGGAAAACAAAGGGCATCTGTTCTTATGGATTTAAAATCATAGTTTGCTTTATATATAGAAAGAATAAATCTGTTTAGTTTTTCTTCATTGTCAGATGACTCTCTTTGGGCTTATGGCCACTCATTTTCAAACTTCAATTGTCTTCCCTTGTGTTTCCTAAGTGTTATTTTTATAAAGCAGTTGTTCCTCTCTAACTGGATAGCAGCAGAAGTAAATCAGCTTCCACATGTTTAGAAACAAAAGAACAATGAAACATTCAGTCAAGCTTGCCTCAACAGATTACTCTATTTTTTTTTATACTTCCAAGGCAATTTGAAACAGGAAAACTGCCCAAGAGCTCAGAGGATTTGGGAGGAGGTACTCTGAGCAGCAACCGTGACTTTCCTGGGCGATTAGGGGCCAGATCCTCCCCTCACTTAAGATCCTGGAAATTGTGCAACTGCCCAAACAGAGCTGGGAGAATAATTTGATCCGTTTTCTTGCAGTGGTATGCTGAGGGTAAGTTACTGTGATTAAAGATTTATGTTTGTCAGTTGAAGTTCAGTAATTTGGTATATGCCAGCAGCTCCAAATTTCTCAGCAGAATAAGCAAAATTCAAGCATGAAGAGACTCTGCTTATGGTTCTGGGGAGAGATGAAAAAGCAAAGTGGGATCAGAGCCACCAAGTGCCAGGATTTTGGGAATAAGTGCAGCCAAGGTAGGCAGCTCACAGCTCCCCTGTCTTGCTGCCACAAGCAGCTGCCCAGCCTTGCTTGTAACACTGATGAGTGCTGCTCTGCCTTTCTTAGCCTGGGGCAGTTGTGAAAGACGACTTGTTATTTCTACCCATGCAGCCAACAGGTTTTACTTGATCATCCTGCAGGCTGACAGCAAACAGGCAATGGAGGCCAGCTGTCACCTGGGAAGTTGTCAAGGCACTTCTGTTCAACTGACTGGACATACACTTCCCTAAGTAGTAGGTGGCACTTATATGCTGGGTCTCTCCTGTTTGGAAGCACATAGCTCTTAATAAGGCTAGGGCCATATTTTAGACCTTGAAAGCAATTTCCAGTTGTGTGATCTGAAGCCCAGCGAAGTTATTAAGCACCTTGCTCTAAGACATGAAAAAGTGGCAGAGATAGAGAGAGGAGGGCATCATCTACACGCCTTCAGTCAGGAGTTGCAGTAAGGACATGGTGTGGATCCCTAGCACTCCTAGTACATGCAGAAAGATACCAAAACTAGTTCAAACTATTGAAGATAATTTCAACAGGCAGAAGGCAGTCATGTGAGCTGGAAAACAGCCAAGATGATGATTAGCACTGTACAAAAAAGGCACCAGGGATAAGTAATGATGAGGGCTATCTGATGAGCTGCTCCTGGGCTTGGAGCACAGGGTGCTGTGTTTCCCATCCTGCTGAACAGTTCTCCTGCCATTTGCCCTTTGCACAATGACCAGCTGGAGAGATGAGCAGAAGTGGTGACAGCCCCTGGTATCTTTCCCTTCTGGTTTTCTGCCCTTCTTTAGCAGGAGGACAGTTCAGGTAATTGGCAAAGCCAGGGATATGGTTTGCCTTCAGCTGGCTGGACTGCTGGTAGTAGGAAATATTTCCAAGAAAGTGAAGCTTGCAACTTCTGTTGCTGTTTTAAAATAAGATATGGTTCTGGGTTTTGCCACTGGTATTTCAAAAAACAGAATGTTACAATAGGTTTTATATGAATGGATGTATTCTTTATAGTTGTACAGTTTATTTAGGCTGTTCAAAATGTCATCATTTTTCCAGGCAGCATTTCCTCATTACCATCTCTTCAGACTTCACCTGATTTCTTTCTGCTCCTCAGCTCTGCCCTTAGGATAACTTCCTTTTGTTTTCTCACCAGTGTGCTACCACCTTTCAGTTTGACTTTATGACCTTCTCTTTTGATTCTTTTTCTCAGCTAACTAAACTGAGCAACCTACACCATAAATATTTGTGACTTTGGTGATACTTTATAATGTAAAAAGGAGGGAGGTACAGGAAGGAAGTACATATTTTTAGAAGAAAAAGAGGATGTTCTGAAAGTACTTGAAGACAGATGCCAGCAATCCTGGTATTGAAAAAAAAAAGCATATGCAATAGGTGAATGCTTTTCTGATCTGAATTTATCTGAGGGATGAAACATGGTCTGATGGCGGAACTTTGGTCCTAACCACAGGATTTAAGATGACAACATGACCATGCAAATACAGTGTGAAGAGAGAGACTTCTGTGTTCCTCAGGTGAACAAGGCCCAAATATCCCCATGCTGGGCTGTAGGGGTGCAGTCAATAGTCATGGTTAGAAGAGCACAGACTGACAGACTAGAAGAGACATCAGCCAGTGGACAGTCAGTGCGGGGAGAAAATGCCAAGCGGAGGTTCATGTTACTGACACAAAACTGACCTACAAATGAGCAAGACCAACAGATAAGGTACTGAAAGAGGTTGGAAGCAATTTGGGTCCCAAACTTCTGTTCAGCTCAAGTCCATTCAGCCCCAGCCCACTACCCTTCCTGACAGGTAAGCACAACTCTCCGTAGTGGTGCAGGCTGAGATGTTGTGCCAGGCATGGCATCATGACAGCCACATCCATTACTGTTTGCTAGGAATTAAATAATTAAATTCAAGTTTTAACAAAAATCTGAACCATCTAAACACAGAAAGATACTTATAGGTCTCTCACCAAGCAAAACTTTTGCTAATGATACTTACAGTACAAACACCATGCCCAGGGAGAAGGTTCCAAATAATGCCATCTGATTTTCTCCCTTAAGGTTCAGAAGATTTGCCAAAGAAGTCTCATAAGACACCTCCTCTACAGTCCTTATTTTCCTTTTCAAAACCATGCTCAGGACTTCACCCCTCCTGTCAGTTCTGGAACCCCTGTGCTGCCTTCATGCACCCCGGAGAGATGCTTGCTGTGGCCTGGGCCACTTGCCCCTGGCCAGGGCAGGGCACATTTGCACCTCAGCTAAGGCTAAAGCAATGTGAAGAGGGCAGGACATAAATAATAAGTCCATATGCATCTGCTGGGATGTTATCAGCACCTCAAGCTGCCCCTCAGACACCTCCCCAGGCACTCCCAGAAGAGGAGGAAGCATGAATCAAGCCAAGCACAACCTGTTCATGCCTTTAGCCAAAGCTTCTTGGCAAAATAAACCATGCCTTGAAGTACCTCAGGGAGTGGCCCACAGCAGCACATCCCGAGGCAAGAGGACGAGAGGCAGGACTGACTGGAAAACAGAGCACAAGCGGCCCGGCAAGGGCTGGGCCGAAGGCGGCAGCCGAGTGAGGGCGGCTGCCCTTGGATGCCGCCATGGGAGCGCTGCTCCCTGCAGCAGCATTCCGCCGGCCAGCGGAACATCACAGAGCCACGCTGACCCGCTCCCAGCCTTCATCCCTACAACCTGCAAGTTCACTCCTCTGCTTACAGGCTTCACAGACGGCAGAATGTTGTCTGGGAGATAAAACTGAACTGAGTACAGAATTTGGGGGTTTTCCCCTTCAGAAGAGATGGAGGTTTTTTCAGATAAAATAGCATTTAAAAGGGAATATGATAACGATGGGGTTTTTAAATAGCTTTTACCCAAAGTGATATAATTAGTCATAATCCAAGTACAGCTTGCCGCACAAAATCCAATTTTTAGTTGCTGTCTAAAATCAATGTGAGGCTCATTACTTCAGCTGTTAAAATCAATGGCAAATTGAGTTTAAGAAGAAGCTGGATCATTGTTCTGTAAAAATGTAAACCAGATCTTTCCCTCTTTGCCCTGCTCTTTTAAAAAAAAAGAAACCCATCACATCTTAACTATGTTAGTTTCTCTCTCTTATATGTTTCTAAAGAAGTTTAAGGAAGATTTTACTCTTTTGATGGAAATATTTCCTTTATAACACAGTACCCATAGAGATGGTTCTGTGACCTTTCAGCAGCTACATGTGAATTTCCCAAGTACACTGCTCTTTTAAAAAAAAAGATAGGTGGTGGTTTTTCATAGTTGTGTGACTCTGGAGTCCCTTACACTGTGCATCCTAACAAGCCTCAGGAACATTCCTGAGACTCTGGGAAGCAGAGCCATCATTTCCCACCACCTATGGGCTTGTTGCAATTTGCAGGGGCCAGTCATGGCACTACTTTGCTCTAAGGCTTCACTGACAAATAAAAAAAAACAATTGAACCGAGAGAGGTCTAGTCAATACCTGCTGTTCCAGAGCTACTCTCTTTCAGTTTTAGTTGTATGAGATCTGACAGCATGGTTTTCTTCCTCCTTGAACATTCAGTCAAAAAAAGAGGAGCTAATGCAGGGAAATAAACTTTTGGTGTGGGAACAAAAGAATACAAAAAACAAAATCAGGAAATGTATCAAGTGTCTGGTTTTGAGATATTGCAGGCAATTAAAGCAGTGAAAGAAGTCAGCATTTTCAAAAGTCTTTGTAATGAGAGGTAGAAATTAGAGGTCTAATCAAAGGTATTTTTCTAGCAAAGGAGACCATCAGCAGGAACAAATTGTGGAAAGCATGTAGCACCCACACCTGTGTCTGCAGAGACAAATTATACTGTAGTTCCACTATCCCTTAATCTAGCACAAGGGTTTACTCAAACTGGAAGGGGTGATCCATTCTTCCCCCAGCTCTCAGGCCTCAGTTCCATTCTCTCCCTTGCACTTGCATTTGACCTCTGAAAGTCTTCTAGTCCAGCCCCCCTGCAGTAAGCAGCAAAGTCTTCAACTAGATCATGTTACTCAGAGCCTTGTCCAACCTGACCATGAGCATTTCCAGGGATGGAGTATCTACCAGCTCTCTGGGCAAAGCTGTTCCAGGGTTTTACTTAGTCCACAGGTATAACACTACACTTCTTAGTCTTTCACTTGCCAGCATGCCTATGAAAGTTGTTAGCTTTCAAGAGAAGCAACCCATCTTACTGACCTGTGGTCTGCTTGATGCATTCTGGATTTTACCAGGAATGAAAATTATAAACATACAGTCCACCAGGCAAAACCTGAGTTTAAATAGCCAAGCTTAGAAGCTTAAATAGCTTTTCTTAGAAGCTTTACCCCCTGTTTAAGCTAAAACAGGATCTACACAACAGATGAATCTGTTTACTGAACCCTGCTCAGGCAGGTTGCTGACACAGTTCTACATGTGGGCAATTAGGTGTGTAATGTTATGCTGCAAGCATCAACTAGGGATGAGTATTTTATAAAGCCAACATTGCACATCATTCAGTTGTGATGTGCAAGCTTCCCCTGCTGATTCATGTAAAATCAATTTTCCATACTGTAGAGTACAATGGTGCAGTAAGCAACACTGATAAATGCGTTAAGCAGAGGCACTAGTCTGTGGTGCTAATACACACAGAGTGGAGATCAAAGCCCTTCAGTGCCTGTGTGGCCCATCCTGCTACCCCTGGGGATAGTCATCCTTTAAAGCCACAGCACTGGGAACGCTAAGCATCCTTGTCAGAGCAATGTTCCAGAAGAAATCAGATGACTACAGCTTTTAAGTCAGTCTGGCAGAGGCTAGGGTTGAGGAAAGGGCAGGGGAACAGCAAGCACCTTGAAATAAAACACAGGGTCCAAGTATAACAAAGCTGTGTGTTGGAAGCAGTGGTTAGTAGTCTTACCCACAGGTCACATCCCACGGAGCTCCTTGTGGATGGGGCAGGACCTCTCTGCAGCAGGCACAGTACAAACACAGCTGAGAAGAGACATGCTGCCTCAGCCCACCCTGGCATCCAGCCACTTGTGAGGCAAATATACATTGCTGCTTCAGTGTCAGCAATCAGCCAGCTTTACGAGCTGAAACACACTTTTCTGCCTTGCTTTAAAAAAGACAACTATCCACTATCAAAAGGTGGAGTTGAACACAGTTTTTCTGCCATTCTGATCTTAATGGGCTTCACGCTGTTGGCATTATTAGACAAGCCTTTACTGTGTGGGTGGAAGCAGAAAGTCTGCCAAGAGTTCCAAAACTATGTGAAGAATGGAGGTTTCTGATGAGAGCCTCTGATGATGAATCTCCTGCTAGTGCATTCGTGAGAACAGGGCAGAAGTCTGAGCTCTGTGCTACCTTTTCTCTGCTGACAGTGCTCTCACTGCAGGGTTGGAACAAAAATGCAATGATTATAAACAGTGACATGATCAATGATCCATACAAGGAATATAACAAGGCAACTACCTTGTCAAAATTATATGAGGAGCAGTTACAGCAAAAAAGCGGATAGCCTCAGTGATGCTTTTCTTTTCCTCATAAAAGTAGGTTGAAGAAACCAGGATACATCAAGGCTGACAGTTCATTGAATTTGGCAGCAGTTCAAAGGCAGAACGTCTTGTCCATGCTGTGCAGAGCTCACACCCACTATCTACAAGAGGTAAGAAACAAGGAGCATGGACACCTCACACAGAATAAAGGAGTGAACTGATTATTCTTCCAAGTTTCAGAGGATGCTCTATGCAGCCCCTGACACAGGAAATGCACATAGTTAATAAGAAACTACTGTAATAAAATAACAACCCCCTGGTTGGCAGGTGACATAAAGGAATTACGTAAAAAATTACTCTCCATTGCACCTCTAATGGTTCTACTGGTATAGAATAAAAAGACAAGAAGAGCTGTTTACAAAGACTATCCATGTGTGTAAAGTCCATGCAAAAAGCTCCATTCAAGTGAGAGGTGAGGAGAGTGTCAGGATATTACCTATCTGGAGCTAAAACTTCAAAACAGTTTTTCTCAGTGATAACTGCATCTGGAGTTTAGTGCATTTCAGCTCAGACAATTTTTAACTTGTCTAATTATAGCATGTTGGTAGTGATACTATAATTATGAGAACAGAGGCATTCTCATATACATGCCTAGAAGAGTTGCTGGTGCCGAGGAGAGCTGGTAGCAGCAGGAAGTGTCCTCAGCATACACTGAACTACTTTTGTTCTTGTTAATATATATGTCAGGGCTTAGGCACCTGCAGCTGACCAAGTCTGTGCAGGAGCTAAAAGTGCTCAGTCCTCAGCAAAAGCATAGCATGGTACCTTTGATCAGGTTTAAACTCATGCACTTCACTTCTCATTTCCTACAGAACATAAACAGCTTATTTCTGTGGCTTGATGTCTTTTTTCATTAAAGAGCAGTAACTTGGCATTTCTGAGTTCCAGCTGCTTTGTCCTGACAGAGAGAAGCCATCCTGGAGATGAAAGGGTCCAGAGACGTCCCAGAGCAGCCATTCCCACACAGAGGCTGGGGACAGCAGTGAACAAGCCACAGGAACTTTCAATTTTACAAAAATTCAGTGAATAAAATTACTCCAACAATAAAATAAAAACAGCCTTTAGCCCAACCACACTAAAGAGCTTCCTTTTAAATGAGAAAAGCACAATTACAAGAATACAGAATTCCTCTAAATTAGATTAAATAGAAATTTGGTATTTAGAGTTATCGAATTATAACAGTACAGCTATTGACAGTGATACAGTCAAAGCAGAAAATGAGATCAAGTTCAGAAACAAAATATTTTGCCACAGAAATCACAGAAAAGATAAACCTTAAATACAAGAGACAAAACTGTAGCAGGATTCGAAAAACAGAAGTTGCCTCATTTAGAATGGAGTTATGTGGGAGAAATAAGGACAGACAAAAAATATGGATTGGATCTCATAATTCCAATACTTCCATAAAAGCAGCTGATTAGAGGTGTGGATGCATTAACCTTCTGCTCAGGGAAGAAGTCAACATGACCCACATCCATCACATCATCAGCACCATAAAGCTAAGTAGGATGGATATGGATGTGAAAGGTCACTATGTAGATTCTGACAATAGTGTAATCATGCCATCCTCCTTTTCCAGACCAATAAATACAAGAAACCCTAATAATTGTTAGTCAGATATTGCTGCTCAAGTACTGAAATGAAAATTTTTGAAAAAGGATTGGAAACAAAAACTACAGCGGACAAATAAACAGGTTTTAGCAGACTGCAGCTTGAAAATGCTAAAAATGCAATAAATTATGAAGGCAGGAAGTTAGAAAGAAGACTATAGACCAAATTATGTACCAGAGGCACAGGAGAAATGTTAGGTGTAAGGCTTAATGAAAAAATCATAAAAGACAGGACTGTAAGATCAAGTGTATTTATATGTAAAAGACAAGTCTGGAGATATGTCACCTAAACAGCATTTTAAAAAATAGTTTTGGCAGGAAACCAAATATTTTAAGTAGTATTTTCATGCTGAAGTAAGTAGACATTTTAAAATGAGTTTAAAAAGAGATGTGAGGAAGGCAAGATGCACAAGAAGAAATTACAAGACTGGCCAGAGCATTGTTTTTAATATAATTTATTTTCAAGTGTAAATCAGGCTTGTTTCTTTGAAGACCAGCCCCCAGAGACTGCGGCCTCTGCTCAAAGCAAGAACTCTTCTTTCCCAGGACCCCATTATGACCTCCTATGGACTTTAACATGGCTTTGGTTGGCAGTCACAGTCTCAACCTACACACTTGGGACATGATCTGTGGGGCTGGGGATGTTCTTTTTGGCTGCTGACCTTGTACAGCAGGAATAGTTCAGTATCTTTGGGTATGCTGAGGAAAATCTCACTCTGCCTAAGTATGAGGGAATGGATTCACTCATCTCTAAGACTTTTGCTTACTTACAACCTCATGATGAGCCCATGAGGCTGCTCTGGATAGCAACCACGAGTCTGTCCAGTCTTCCCCTAGAGCTCCTTGGGTCATTATCAAAATTACTCCAGCAGATGTGATGTTTTATACCCTCCTCCCATCTAAGTATTTGACGTGTACTATGCATGCACACAGTGGGAAAGAGTCTCCCTGCCCAGAGTTTACAGTGTGAGTGGTCAAAACAAGAAAAGAGTGAGGGAGGCAGAGAGGAATATCCACCATTTTTTATCTCATTATTTACCTGTATCTTCTATTGTTCACAGCTGGGGAAAAAACTGCATTCCTAGGATAAAATAAAAACCAAATCACCCATCCTTCCCAGGGAAAGACAAAATACTTTTCATCTGACAAGAAGTAGTGTTATGTTAAAATACCTCCTACACAAAACCTGACCTGGACTGATTGCTGTATCACTCACCAAAGATTATTCCCAGTAGCTGGCAGGTTGCTGCTGGTAGCTTACAGCTGAAAAGCCCACCCAGGGTCCCATCACAGCTCTCCTGAGGTCAGCAGCAGGGCTGGAAACATCAACAGCAGCCACTGCTTTGAGTAGCTCGCTCTTCAGCTGCACATCTCCAGAGGGCTCTCTAAAGATGGTCAGTGAGAGTGGGAAAAACCCCAAAACACCAGTTATTTTGTATGTTTAATTTTTATCTTGGCCTCTTTTTTCCTAGTTGCCTGTAAAATACATTCTCAGCCTTCCTTTTTCCCAGGCCACATGAGTGGAGGTCCCAAGAAGACTGAAAAGACCACAGGGCAAAGGCAGGTTCTGCCTTCTCAGGTGAGAGCTAGAATAATCCTTAAAAGTGGGAAAGGATATCTGAACACTTCAGCTGAGCAAGCAACAGAGACAGCACATTGGATTTGCAGGTTCTGCTGGGAAGATGGGCAGGGGAGGGCTCAGAGTTGCATACTGAAGCTTTAGTATCTTGCAACCAGGAAGGCAGGCTTCAGGCTGCACAGATAGTGATACTTTAATAAAACAGACTATTAAAATAGTATGCAATAGTTTTAACTCAGGAGACGTGTCCAGGTATAATGATTTTCTCAAAATGCACAAAAGATTTGAAGGCTGAAAAAGGAAAGGACTTACATCAGGATCAGAGTGTTGTGTAGGGAAACAGCCTCCTGAAAAACATGACTACAGTGATATGTTTTCAAACAAACCAGAGCATTTATAAAAATACTTTCCCTCATCTTTTTTAAAAAAACATGATTTAGTGTTTGCTCTAAGCAGTAAGACAGTGTTTTCTCTCAACAACAGGATTATCTCAAACAGTTTACACTGGCTGTGATTAAAGAGAAAGGGATAGGCAGCATGGCACATGAAGAGGGATTGCAAATGCTGCCCTTAACTGATTCTCTAAATCAGAACACCTAATACTCTTCATGGAAATACAGTGTGGCACTCTTACTAGCTCTCTTATACTGAGTAGTATGACAGCTCCAAACCCCAGTCCCACTGGTTCTGAGATTAAGAAGAAAACTGTTGTCATGCTGCAACGGACAACTATGGATTTATGATTCTTTGGAAAACCACACATTGTTTTAAAGGATTAGATGTTGTAATCCATAGAGCAAGTCAACAAAAACTCACCATAGCAGGAACAGGCAAGGAGCAAGGCATCCAATTACTAATGCAAAATAATGCAGTTTATACTTTGTTCACCCTACTGTGATTAGCAGCTCTTATAAAACCACCCTCCTCCAGCAGAAGCTGCTTGCTATATTAAGTGAAAATATACTTTCCCCTTAAAAAGCTTCTACTCTTCACTCTAGATTTGCCCAGATTTTGAGAGGAATACCCAAAAGTCGGGAGGGAAGGTGAGAGCAGGGCCGGGCTCCCAGGGCTCTCTGGGGTCGGAGCAGGGCTGTGGGACAGAGGCACACCAGGGTGACTCTCCCCTGCACACTGCAGCCACCAGCAAACCCTTGGATGGGCTAAGGTGGGTCGTGCCCTGCCAAAGCCTGGGTCTGCCCCAGAGGGAGAGGTGTGGTTTGAGTACAGGGTTATAAACAAGGCAGCACTGATTCCCACTTCTCCTACAGGCACTGTGAAAGAGGAGGCAGACTTCGGACAGATGGCACTAGCCACACGTGTCAGCTGAGTTAATCACTGCATAGCTCTGGGCTAAGTGACCACTTTCTTCATGCCCATTTTGGAACTCCCTGATCATCAGAAACACCTTGTTATTCTTTCTGTGTCTCCTATCAGCAGCCCCAGCAGCGCCATAGGAGCAAACTAGCTGTTATATAGTGGCAAAATTCTTGGGACTCATTATTCTTTGAACTCAGGGTAATTAAAGCTTTAGCAGCATTGAGAAGGGTGGAGTTTAATCACATTTTCTCTCTGAAATTATGAGCAGCATGGTGAGAAAGAAGAACACACTAACACCAGTGACAGAGAAATTGCATAATTATTTGACCTATTTGACAAGAAACAAAATATTTTGGTCTTGTGGGACACTATTTGAGGTAACTCTGGCTCTTAAAATACACTGAAAGTTTGGTGAGTTGGTGCAGGTCTTCAGTCCTATTCAATTATTTGCCTACAGCACCAGATGCTGCAGGGAGACGTAAGAGGAAATGCAGAATAGTAACTACTGTTAATGTAAAATGCATGAAAATGGATTATAAACACACGGCCAAGAACTTTTTTCCACTCTAGCCCGTAAGAATTTTGCAAAAGGCACCCTCCAAAGCTAAGACCAGTTTGTAACATGATCATACCTCAGAACAGAGAGTGAGCATGTTCACACCAGTTCTGCATTGGAATCTCAAAACAGCAATTTCATCCAGTCACTTGCTTATGAGACCTGAAAATACAAAATTGTGAAGGAAGACTTGCTTGGAAACTTTTTCTACAAAGGTCAAGTACTTAAAAGTTAGACAAAGTTGTACATATAGCATGAAGCATTTGTCGTCTGCACAACAGAAGAAAACACCATATTCAGAAGAAAGAGATGTTGCAGTTTCAAGCCTGATTCTTTAGTCCAGTGTTTGATCTAGGAACAGTAATCGCATCCCATTTACTGCGCTGATAAAGAACATGGAGCTGCCACAGTCAGTCTGGATGGACACCAAGGCAAACTCAGGCAGAACTGAAAAATCCCATTAAGATGACTGAGTGGCAAACGATGGTTATTTATTCTAATCAATTTGTTAATTTACTTCTGGAAAAACTGGATTAATTTGTTTCTAATCAAAACAAGGACCTATTCATTACAGTGTATATGAGGAACCTCTAATACATAGGTATAGTTAGGATTTCTAACAATTTTTTTTTAAAAAAGAAGACAGATTTGGTAACTCACCCCCCAAAAGAAAACCATTTGGGCTTGTTTCCCTGGAACACACACTGCTAACCCTTTATCTATGCTGGTGGGCCTTCCATTCCAAGCTCTTTTGTCCTCTCAGGGCTGCAGCCCTCACTGACTTTTCACTCTACTTTCAAATGTTCCAGCTGTTCTCTTCTTACCCATATTCTCAAACACTAGTTATGTATTTAACCTCTTCCCTTTGTCTCCCATCAATTAAGTGAGGATAGCCGTATCTGCTGAGGCGTCTTTGTCACTGCTGCTGCTGCTGCTGCCTAGGCTGGGTCACCTAGGACTTGTCTTTCCACAATGCTCAGATTCTGCCTCTTCTCTTTCAAAATGTAGGATTACAACAGTCATGAGATACAGGTTAAAATTATATGCAAGGTATGACTTATTTTACATCAGCCCTAGCAATCCTTCTGTCTAAATCCTGAATAATGTTTAATTTGCCCTTCTCTGAACTCCAGCCTTGTTGATTCCACTCTGATAACAAGGCCTCTGAAGCCCCTCCTGAGCAAACATACCAGCAGCAATTTCATCAGTGCTCGGTGGAGAGGTCAATGGTAATGTCTTCACTCCTGACAAACCTGCAGATGCTGCAAGAAGATGAGGATGATGCTGGGACTCAGTATACCTGCAGCCCAGAATGACAATGGCCAGCTCCCACCCCTATTAAATGCCAAACATTTAGTGCCAAAACATTTGGCATTGTTTGCTTAGTTCTCCCAAATGGGTAATTCTGAAATGACATTTGCCATGCTGTGACCTTGCTCTTGTTCTCTGACTGATAACAGCATGAGCACTTTGGAAAGACCAGGAGAGGAATGAAGCAGCAGACCAGCTGGCAGTCTGGGAGTCTCACACTGCAGCCACCCTGGCAAACCCAAAATCTCACCCCCCAGCCTCATCATTTCCTCCATCAGCTGTTGTCTTTCCTCTCCAGTGCCACTTACTTGGCACCCTGGGCTTAAAACTCCACCACCAAGCAAGTTGTGCAGTGAAGGGAGGCACAGCAGGTATGTGCCAGCCTCTGGTGGGCCTGGGGCATGCTTCCCTGCCTGTGGGATGCAGCGTGGGGACCAGGAAGCAGCACATCCCTTTCCTGCACAGGGTGCTGGTCACTCCCCAGCTACACTCCCTATGCCCTGCTCCACCCCTTTCTGCATCTCAAGTTCTTATTTTTTATTTTTAAACAGCCAGATTGAGTCTTAATTATTTAAGCACCTTCCAGATTTAGAAAGCTGTTTTGGCTGTGAAAGTAACACTCAGTGCAATCATATCTCATCAATAAACCATGGAAACAAATGTGTATGCCTGTTGGGAAGGAATTTTATTTAAAGCACACTGAAAAGCGCTTTAAATAAAGTGTGAAAGATGAGAAAAGACCTAATGCTGGTCATGTTTCAGTGAGCTCAGCACATTTTGGTTCAAGTGAGAAAAAATAGGACTTGTGCCTTATTATTAAGATGGCTTGACTTCTCACAAATAGGAAGGGATGCCTCAGCAACATCCAAAACACAAACTTGGGTGAAGGGTCTCCAGAAAGGCACATTCACCTGACAGTTGTGCTGGTTTTCGTAGGGTTTGGAGTTTTTTCCAAAGTGGTAAAACAGATAGGCAACGGTTTGGTCCTTCAGGAAAACAAAGATCTAAGCTTTCAAACAAAAAGAGGGAAAAAAGCCCCTTCAACATTAACAAAATAGCATTCCTAACATCTTACTATAATAAAATAAGATTAAAGAACAGTGGCATAGCCTCAATGTTTACTTTAGTGAGAGATTTTGTCTTATCCCAGAAAGAGCTTAAGGAACATCATTTCTGATGCCACTAGGAAACAATCTGCATTACTGTACTCACAGAACCATAGTACATGCTGAGTTGGAGGGACCCCTCAGGATCATTGAGTCCAACTCCTGATCCTGCATAGGACACCCCAAGAGTCACACCATATGCCCAAGAGCATTGTCCAAATGCTTCCTGAGCTCTGTCAGGCTGGTGCTATGACCACTTCCCTGGGAAGCCTGTTCCAGCGCCCAGCCACCCTCTGGGTGAAGAACCTCTTTCCTGATATCCAACTTAAACTTCCCCTGACTCAGCTCCATGACATTTCCTCGAATCCTGCCTCTGGTCACAAGAGTGAAGAGATCAGTGCCTGCTCCTGCACTATTCCTCGTGATGATGTTGAAAAGCACAATGAGGTCTCCCCTCAGTCTCCTCCAGGCTGAACAGACCAAGTGACCTCAGCTGCTCCTCATACAGCTTCCCCTCAAGGCCCTTCACATCCTCATGGCCCTCCTTTTGATGCTCTCAAATAGCTTAATGCCCTTTTTATGTTGTGGTGGCCAAAACAGCACACAGGACTTGAGGTGAGGCCATGCCAGTGCAGAGCAGCTGGTGATGCTGTGCCTGATGCACCCAGGACAGGGCTGACCCTTCTGGGACCTCTTCTTTACTATTTACCGCCCAGCATCACCTCTGGGGGCTGTTTGCACACTGAGCTTCAATCAGGTGAGGTGAGGTTGCAATACATTGCCTAAGATAAATGTCCATGGACATGGGCCTCAGTAAATTACTGTGGACATGGTATCAATGCTCAGATGTTTGGTTGGCATAGGCAGTTTTGGTGGCTTCACCCGACCAGATGTCTTCTACAGCTGAGGGAAAGCTCCAGGAAACCCTTTTTATTCCAGCTTTCTAAAATTGCTAACTGCTTCCCCTAGAGTGGAGGTACTTGACCTTGAATAAACCCCATGCAAATTTCTGCTTGACGCCTCTCCTTTGCAAAGCAAAGCTGCTCTTTATTTATGTAGCATTTTCATTTAATTAACAAAGAGATGGAACAAATTCTTAGGGAGGGGGGAAAAAATTAAAAGGTCATCTTCCATCAGGTGGGAATACGTGAGAGAGGGAAAGAAACAAACTGGTTCGTTGGCCATACGAACATAAAGGCACCCTCACTGTTGCCCCGTTAGGACCTCGGGGAGATAATGAAGTGTCTGGAGAGCACGGACAGAATTTTTGTTCCTCTGTTGAGCATCCCTGCCATTGGAAAGGAGCCAAAAGGGTGCTTTGAGATCCCTTCCTGAGACATCTGACACTGTGGGGAGCAGCTCAGCATATGCATGTAAATTACACAAAACCAGCGGTTTTATTATACAACCGAGTTAAAATACTACTTACTTAATTGCAGCCAGAGCTTACAGTCAAAATTTCTGTCACGTTGCAAAGCCCGTTACTTCAAAACACAGGAAGCATCAACTGCATCTGCTGGGGACGTTTAATGTAGGCCCGCGGCTCATCTCATTATGACAGTCTTTAATTACACAGTCCCATATTGTTTTTCACAGGGGCCCCCGCTGCCGCGGCCCGGGCTCAGAGCCCTGAGGGCCGAGGAGCCGCTCGCCATCCCCCGGCCCGCCCGGGA
>VYXD01005576.1:31041-162195 GCA_013397195.1 Hylia prasina | reverse complement strand
AGGCCGGCCGGGGAAGGGAGGGGACGGGGCGGCGGAAGGGACGGGGCTTTCGCCGGGAGCGTCTTTTTCCCGGTGCAATTTAGTCAAGAGCATGATGCAATCCCCCATTGCCATGGATACTGCATCCCGGGCGGCGGCGGCGGCAGCGCCTTCCGCCGTGCGGGGCACAGGGTGGGGTGAAATAACAGGGGCAGGAAGGGAGGAGACCCCGCACTTCAGTCCCCCATCCTCGGCCGTAGCTGCCTTCCCGGGGAGCTTGCGGAGGGCTGAGCGCTGCCACGGCTCCAGACAGAACCCCTGATCCGTCTTTCTCCGCCGTGGCGGCTGTGTGGGGTGTGCATCCCGCCAGCCCGGCCCCGCTGAGGCGGGTGCTGCCGACCGGGGGAGCGGCCCGGCGCAGAGGCAGGGTGTCAACGGAAGGGTTCGTCGGCCTCGGAAGGGAAGGCTGTTACTTCTCCTTCTTCCCCGAGCTCTTGCCCAGCCCCCCTGACCGCCTTACTGGTTTAGAACTGGAGCCGCTGGCACGGTAGTTCCCGGGTCTGTGTGTGGGACAGGGCACACGCCGCGTTAAACCAGCGCCCTGGAGATGTGCAATGCTTCTGAAAGGGGCCGGCGCGTTTTAAAACCTTGATGTTTAAAGAGTACATGCCGTAGGAAATGAGCAGAAAATGAAGGGCAAAGGATAGAAATGTGTCAGTGTGTCAGATGCCTGTGCAGGGACTTTCTTAAAAACTTTATGACTTTGCTTTTATCTCTTCATCTCCTGGAAGCCCTCAGGCACCAGCAGCATTAGAAGCAGTGCCTGGGGTTATGTGAGGTATTATCTTGGGTAGTGTTAAGTGTTTTCTCCTTCTCTGCCTGCGTTTGTTCCTTTTCTGCCCTCATTCCTTTCCCCTGATTCCCAGGGATGCAGCATCTGAGGATCCCACTCCAGAGAGCTTTCCGGTATCGATCTGTGCTGTGAGTCTGCAGACAAAAGGTCAGTTTTGCAGACCTGGGCAGGAATAGTAGCACCTTGGCTTGCTCAGCAAGGAGAGCTCCTGGCAGACGAGAGGCGTTTCTCGCTCCGGCAGCTGGGTGCTCTGCCCGCGCCGTGTCCCAGCGCGGCTGAACGCAGTGCTCCGTACGGCTCATTAGTATTCTCAGTGCTTCGGGTGATCTCTGATGCTGTGGGATTCGGTGCCATGGCAGAGTTCTCGGGGCTGTGACAGAAAACTCCAGCAAAGTGCTCAGCCGGCTCCTAGTGATGGTGAGGGAAAACAAGGCAGGGGCATGGCTGCAGCTGGGATGCTTCCCATCAGGAAGTCTCCAAAACCATTCTGTGCAAATGGAAACACGCCCTGCAGCTGAAACTAGAGGAGGATGAGGCGTCTCCCGTGGCGGCACAGCCTTTCGCGGGAGTTTTGGGCAATGTTGCTTCCAGGGTGAGGTTGTCTCTGCCAGAGCAGCTCCCTGCCAGGACCAGGCAGCCGCGGGCCTGCCGTAAACCGCCGGCTGAAATTATCGCCCGTGGCCGCGGTTGGGTGGAGGGTTTGCGGCTGCGAAGTTTTTGTAGATGTGGGCTAATGGTGCTGCTGCATCAGTGTTAAGCTGCTAGCGTAGAGGGAGGGGATTGATTTGGCTTAAATAAGAGCTTGTGAATAACGCTGAGGAGTTTTGCGATGTATTTCGCTCTAAGCCCTCCTCTCTCCTTCGGTGCAGTCCCAGCCCGAGATTTTCCACGGCTGTTAAAATACTCCATAGCTAGAGATAAGTCTTGGTGCAGGCTCACCGCTGCTAACAGCAGCTGAAGGAAGCTGTGACGGGGAGAGTCAGCCTGTGGCACACGTGATCGTCTGATGCTGTTTAGCAGTAAAAGCTGGAGTTTTTCATATAAGTATTCGTGTATCTGTGGTGCACTAGACATGGTCTGCTTTCAGAGCAGCAAGTAGCCAACGCATGTACTCTAGCTGAGGGTACCTGTACTTGCACACAGAGGGAGGGTTTTACCTGAAACTTGTGGTACCTGGAGATAGCTGGGGTCAGCTGGGTGGAGATCCCTTCCCAGCTTTATGTGAACTTAGGAACAAATGAAAAGGACCGCTGTGCATGGATTTGCCCTCAGGAGTGCTGTTGCCAGCTGATACTGGTCAAGAGCACTAAAAGACATTCCAGAATTTTGCTTGACTTTACTGAATTTCAAAGCACACATTACATATGTAATTCGTGCTGCAAGCTGTGCTTTGTGTTTTTTATTCATAAGTAGCTAAGTGAATTTGTTATGTGTTCTGACTTAAGTCTCCTGTATTTTAGTATTCAAATGCAACCAGGGAGAGCAGCAGTGAAATGAATATGCAGTGTGGCTTTGTCTTGCAAGCTGGCAAAGGTCTGCCTTTTGGTCTCTGTGCCTCGTGCTGCTTTTTGAAAAACAGCTGCACTTTGTGAGTTAGTGCCTTTTACCTAGCAGCAGCTGATCAGATGGACTATCTTTGATTAAAATTCATGCATATTTGGTACTTAAATATAGCGTCATTAATGATATTTAGTTTATGTGCTGTCTGACCAGTCTCTGGGTTTACTTATTGCAGTATTTTTAGTAAGTTGGTGTTGTTCTTAAATTTCTCAGCATGAATTCTTCTTGTTGCATTCTTTGTCTTTAGTACAGCCAGAATTGGAATAAAATGTATTCAAAATATTTTGAATTCTCTAGTCTAATCTCTTCTTTGCCTGCTGACTTTCATTTTGTGTTGTTTATAAGATGAATTAACTTAGAGAAGATAAGTTAACAGAACAAAAAAAGGAACTTTGAAATAGTGCTGTAGATCCATCAGTCCTCTGGCAAATTCCTTTAATTGCGCTTTCTTTTGGAACTTGCTAGGAGCAGATTTTTGAAAATATGTTTGAAGATTCAGATTTTTGGGTATAATGGTGTAGGTGACAGTATTTTTAGGATTTCAGGCTGACCTGGTGCTCAAGTCCAGCGGCCACAGATAGAGAGCCCAGTGCTGAGTGTGATCCAGAGCTGCCCCTTTGCAAGCACGTTCCTTTTAAGTGACATTCAGTTGCTAATTCGTTAAATGCTCTCAAGTGCTGAGCTGACCTCATTCCTTTACCGTTTTCGTTTTTGGGGCAGTAAACATTGCAACATCAAAAGCTTCTTTTTCTGCTGAGCTAGGAAAAAAAAGACACCCAGACAAAGCACAAGGTTAAAATACTTGTCCTCTGCCTTCTTCTAGAGGTCTCAGCAGCACTCACCCGATGGCAGACAAAGCAAATCTCCCAGATAATGCTGTCTGTATCCCACCTGAGAAAAATTTTTGGGAGAGAAACAGCAGTTGCCTACAGTGCCATGTTAAAACAGTGTCATGTCTCTGTGTACTGTTGTCCCCTCTGACCCTCTTGGACCTAGTGCTGAAAGGATGTCACCAGTGAGCGTTCATTCTCGCTGCTGCCTGCCCAGGGGGCAGGGCAGGAGCTGTGTGGTGGAGCAGTGACCGCATGGGAGGGTGGGCTCAGTGCCCTGTCAGGTGTTACCCTGCTGCCCACATGGTGGGTGACTTGGCTCTCTGGCTCTGGGTGGCAGGAAGCCAGAGTGCCTGTCCCCTGTGACAACTCATGCCAGGAAGGCTCTTTTGGACTGAGAAAGCCCTTTGGAGTGAATGGGATCTTGGTGGTGTGTTGGGGTTTTTTTTGTTCAGGACTTGGAGGTCTTGTTCTCTGACTTTGAACTTCAAGAGGTAGGGGTGCTCTTTCATTGCTGAAGAACAGAGCCACAAATACCTCTACCTCTTCTTTCTTAGCATGTTTTACTCCTGCTGTCTTAAGATGGATTGCAAGCAAAATGTTGGCTCTTCACAGCTACAAAAGCTCCACTTAGATTTGGCAGCTCTTCCTTTAGGGTGTCAAGGCACATATAGGTAATTATGCTGTTTACTATAACCTCCCCTGCATACCAACTCATTCATTTTGTCCTCTTAATGTCAATCCTCAATCCCCTTCTGCTACCTTCTGTCATTACCATGTCCTGAATTAGTTGTGTGGGGGTGAGATCTCTGAAACTGTTTAGACATAGGAATACCATGGGGGCTGTTGGCCTCAGCTCTTGCAGTAATGCTTTTGTTTTCCTGTTTTTACAAATGCACAAAATTACATTCTTCCAGGCTGCAGCACAAGCTTTTCAAAGCTGTTTTTCTGTATATTTGACTGAAGAAATTGATGCTTTCTGCATGATAGTCAGAGCACACTTCTCCATGTGCATCCTGACACTTCACAAAACTGACAATAATCTTTGTAATGTAGTTGCTAATTTTTTGGTTTGTGATTCTTAAATGTGTTAAAAATGCAGAGATTCCTGCAGTTTGTGCATTCTAGCATTGAAAATGCTTTTTCCCTTAAATGGAAGAACACACAAGGACAAATGAAAAGGATAATCAATAAATTACATAGAAGTTGGTCTGTATAAAAACCTTTTTCCAGGTCAGATTGCGTCGCTACGACCTTTCCTAAGGCTGTTTAAATTTGGTATTGCTGCAATACAGTTAAGAGGGCATTGCTTAGACTGACATCCCTGCAGTTCCAGAGTGCTGATTGGTAGAAGTGATTTATATTTGAGTTTCTGAGGGCACTGAAGCCTCTCCCCATCAGCTGACAGAACAGTTATATCTTTGTTTGATGAGAGCAATGCAAACAGTGACATGAATTGATTTTTTTGATTGACAAATCAAATAAATGCTGCCTTCAATCTTATTATAGAAATAACTTGTAGAGTTGCTGTCAACTGTGTACGCATTGGGTCTCCTTATATCTATTTAATAGAATTAATCTCTTGAAATTTATTGCCTTGGTTTCTCTGTTTGTGTTTTGGCATTTAGAACACATTATCTTACAGGGCAAAGAAGAGCAAACTCGTCTGAAGTGTGTGGTTGATAAATGCTTCCTTGCTGTGTTGGATGCATTGGAGAATTATTTAATTTCCTTGGTGAAATAGTTGACTCTCGTTAAACAGGAAAAAACCTCTTTACAGATTTTACAAAAAATGCATGCTGCTAAGTGCAATTGTCACTTCTCCATGAGCAAATGAATCATGCTACTATGCTGAGCTCAGTGCCATGAGTTGATGCGGCTTTGGCATCCCATTGCAACTGGGTATTTTTCATGCCCTTATTAAACCTTTATTAACTGTAGAGGTTGTGCTTCATTAGTGATAGCTTTGTTAATGACCAGTGGTATACTGGGCAGGTAGAGATATACAGACATTTCATGAACTTGTATTTAAGCTAAGGTTGTCTGTATTTAACTGACCTCTCTGTCAAAACTTCGTATCAAACATTTGCCTGCCAAATGATATGTGGGCAGTGACTAAATATGCTGAGTTGCCCTAACATTTACAGGAGATAAAACTTGCTTGTGCAACACAGCAAATGTGGAATAAGGCTTTTTTCCTGCATTTTCAAACGGTGCCCTGCACTTTGATCCCTACATAACCCTCCTCTTTGAGACTCAGGGTCAGTGATTTGAACAAAGTGGCTGTTCTTCTGTTATCACTTGGAAGCACTCCTCTCCCTCTTGACCTTGAGAAAACTGTTTCTCTTCTTGCCAGCTGTCTTTGCAGTGACTGGAGGGTAATTGCTTTCTTTCTATGCGCATGTTCAGGCTCTCTGCTGTAAACCATGTACTTAATTTCAAAAAGGATGTAGTCTTGATTTCAGGTAACACTCCAGCTTTTTTGTATGCCAGTGGGAGTTTCTGTTGGTGTCATCTTAAGGACGTTATCAGGGTTAGACGAAAACTAACAAGTATTAAATTGCAGAATAGTATTGTTCAGTTTATTAAACCAAATACACCTCATATGTTTAGCTAATTAATTCATAAGAAGGCAAGTTTGCCTTTTTTTTTTTTCTTTCTTCATCACTTTTTGTTTTGCCGTTAAAAGTTTGCTGGGAAGTATTTTGGGTTAAAGCTGTATTTCTGCTGTGCCAGTGTTGACCAAAGAGTCCTTAGCAAGTGCTAGTTGTGGGGAAATGCCCTCTTCCCTTAGACACCATATGGATTAAGGTTTGGAGCAGACCACAGCTTTGTGGAGGAGCAGCTCCTCTGCTGAGTTAAAACCATGACACCTATGTTTAAATAGAGATCTTGAAGCTCTTAGAAATGAATAAAAGAAATCTAGTCTTACATTTGCCACTACTGTGTCATTGTCAACATGGTCTGAATGTAGAAGTCTAGTTCTTCAGCTGATCATGTATCCTCAGGTTTGGGTTCACTTGGGACAATGAAGATTTGGGAAACTACCAACCTTTATACCATAATCTATGTAGGCCTCCCTGTAGATATGCTATTTCTATGCATGTAATTGAATCAGAAAGCTTCCTAAAGGAATATTTCCTGCTCTTGGGTTACTTTTAAAAATACTAGTGTTTCAGATCATCATTTTGAGAATCATCTCCTTGCCAAACAGTAGGGAGAACCTTTGACTTAAATAACAATAATTAAATCTTTAACCAGTTAGGAGGATGACATTCTTCAATGTTTAACATCACCCTGCCCTTTAGAAAAAGAAACTTGAGAAACCTTTTTGCATGTTGAAGTTCAAATGTCATGTTACTTCGGATGCCTGTGTCAGAAACCATCTGTGGGGTCAGTTCATTCGTGTGGCTGCTTGCATGCTTTTCAGGGAGGGCTCATGTGGTAGCTGCAGGCCACTGTTGGGAGGGGCACACAAATCTGGATTCGGCTTTGAAGAACACAGTGAAAGTTGTGCTTGAATTTTATGTACTGCTTCTGTGGATTGCAGGGCAGCAGATGCTTATGTGAATGTCTGGTTGTGGTTTGGTGGTTCATTTCTGTTTTGCAGTACTGACTGGAAGAGTTTGCTCTTAGCTGGTCACAGACCCTGTGAACTGGTGCAAACTCAGCTGGTTGTCCTAAATTGGGGTCATGCATTTATCCCTTGCATCATACATTTATCCCTTGATTTACTTAGTGTACAGTGGCCTTTTGGCATGTTGTTATTGTTTGCATTAATCTTGTGAGCATGACTTTGTGCATACATAAAGCCTCGTTAATGGGGAAAAAACCTGTGTTTGTACAACATGGTGCAGAATGTTCTTTTTTATTAACATATGTGATATAGTGACATAAAGTAAGCTGCCAGTCCAGTAGGCCTGGTTACTTATGGATTTTTTCCTCTGCCTCTGTAACACACTAAGTGGAAAAGCCTCTTTCAAAAGATTTAAGCAGGTTTTTTCTTTTTTTCTTTTTTTCTTTTTTTTTTTAATTCTGACTCGTTTGCCACGCAGAAGGTGCAGCTTAGCCCATGGTTGCCTCTTCAGCCTCTTGTTTGCTCTGGCTGTAGGAGGGGTGGTTGGGTTTGCCAGGTCCCAGCCACTAGACTCAACCATGAGCTGGGAAGTTTTATGTGAGTGTCTCCATCACCATCTGCAAGAGCCTAAAACACAGTGTAAGGACTAGAGGAGAACACAAGTACGAGGGAACACCAGCAATGTAAGGTGGCAGATCGTTACAGAGATTGAGATAGCACTGAGCAAGTCTTGGAGTACTGCATTTGTTTGTTCAATTAAAAATAAGGAGTAAAATAATAGTAATACAGGTAATCACAGAAGGGCCACTGTGTTTCAGTGTAGATCATTCCCCTGCTAATGCATCATGTGTTGCTGCTGCCTCTACATTCTTATAGGTAAAATTGTGCATGGCTGCAAGTCATTTTTAGAGTTGATGGTATCAGACCACCTGTCATGTGAGTTTAAATAGTAAGAGCTCTGTGTCCTAGTTTCATCTGGAATAATTTTCTTCTTAGTAGCTGATACAGTGCTGTGTTTTGGGCTTAGTATGAGAATAATGTTGATAACACATTGTTCTTATTGATGTTCTAATTGTTGCTGAGCAGGGTATACTTTAAAGGAAGGACTTTTCAGTGTTCCATGCTCTGCCAGTGAGCAGGTGCATAAGAAACCGGGAGGAAGCACAGTTAGGACAGCTGACCCAAACTGGCCAAAGGGATATTTCATACTGCAGAATGTGATGGTCAGTGCATAAACTGAGGGGAGTTGGCTGGGAGGCTCCAGCATCCCTGATTGCTGTTCAGGGATGGGCTGGGCATTGGTCCATGAGTGGTGAGCAATTGTGTTGTGCATCACTTGTCTTTCTTGGGTTTCATTCCTCCCTCTCTTTGTTATCTCCTTTTTCATTATTACTGTTGTTGTTATTGTAATTGTTAATTTTAGTTCCTTTATTAAACTGTTCTTATCTTAAGCCACAGGCTTTACCTTTTTCTGATTCTCCCCCGTATTCCACCAGGTCTGCAGAGTGGTGAGCAAGCAGCTTCAGGGTCTTATTTACCAGCTAGAGTCAAACCATGACCCTGTCCTCTGGTTTTGCAACCTTCATTAGGTTCCCAGCTAATTTTCCAGAGGCCATACCCACTTCTCCACTTTTACTTGACAGGTTCCCAGAACCTCTAAGTTCTTTATTCTTTTTTTAGCCCTTTCAAAACCATCATCATCTCCCTTTGAAGCACACAAAAGCAGGCTGCAAGTCTGCAAGTCTGGTCATGCCTTGCAGAATAAAAATAATATCCTTTGGTACTTCTTTGTATTGATTTCTTGTTCTATCACCACTGCTAAGTGGTTGCATTATGGTGCAGGAAGGGACTGCTAATGTTGTTTTCAAATATTTCTCTTTTTTTAGTCTGTCTTAATTGGCTCATACTTTCTAAATTCAGTGCTGGGCTTGTTTAGATCAGAGACTGAAATCTAAACTCTAGTTGAACAATTGCAGAGCTATGATGAATTTCCAGTTGTGCAGACTGAATGCTTCTTGGTTTCACAAAACACGTCAGGCTCAAACGAGGCATCAGCTCAGGTATCCGTTGCATATAGCACAGTGCAGTTTTCTAAGTATCTGTGGGATTGACTTTGTGTCTTAACATACACATTTAGGAAGCTGTTAAACTGCAGTTTTGCATCCTGAAGGATGAGAAACAGAGATGTTTCTCTGTGAGAACACAGTAATGTTGCCAGGTTTTAACTACACTTTACAGTGTATGAAAAACAATCCTCTTGGAGTGTTTTACTTACATCCTTTAGTGTTGTGTTGCCTTCAAAGGAGAGATGCATAGGCTTGGAAGGAGATGACCATCTCTGAACCTGCAGTGACTGAGTGGCCAACTGCACGTGTGAAGAAGCTTAGCAGAGAAGTTATGTAGTTTTCCACCACTCTCCTTACTTAATTTTTTGTTACTGCTCCTTTTCACACTTTCATCTGTCTGTATTTATTTTTCAATCTTTGCTTTTTAAAATCTTACTCACTCAACACCCTGAAGGGTTGTTTTGCAGAATGGAGGAGCAAGGGTGGGTTTTGCACTGAACCAATGAAGAAGCCCTAATCAGCCATTAGTGATTCTGGCATATCCTTACTTACAGCATCATTGCTCTTCTAAGACCCTTACCAAATTCCCACCTGAGCTGTCAGTCATTAACATGAGAGTAGAATATTAACAAAGGTTTTTTGGTAGTTTTTCATTTTCGTTTTTTTTCCCAACCCTTATTCACCAGTTCCAGTGTGGGGATATGAACTTGAGCATTTAACTCCCTGGTCAAGAATAACTGGTCTGTTTAGTTGAAGGGTCCTTTTGCTGCTGTTTGCTTTAGAGATGACACATCTATGTGGAGGGCTTGTATTACACAGAGATAAAAACATTGTGGAAAAATAGCCTGCAACTACAGGAATGGTGTTTTGATACTTGAAAATTTGCTTAATGAAACAGTTTTTTGCACGGAAACATGTTTTGCTTTTAGCATACAGTAAAAATAGAGATGTGGTTGTGGTGAGATTCCAGAGGGGAAGACTTTCAGAGAGCTGCTGATATGAATAAGCAATTTCATTGCCTGAAGCATTATTCTGTATCCTGTTCTGTACAGTCTGTACAAAACACGTATGAAGTAGGTATACTCAGAATGTACAGGGTTTACTTGCTGAGCAACTTTTAATATGTTGACATTTTTATAAATAATGTGCAGACTCTTAACATAGAGGCTGAAGAGCAGGTCTTTTGGCCAGAGTGTAAAGAGTTGTTTTACAAGTGTTGCTGATGAAACACCACTTGATTCTGTCCTTTCACTCCTGGCAGAATAAGAGCCCATATAAAATACACTGTAAGTTAGGTTTTCACTTTGCTGCAGTCAGCATTGTTTCCTTTGTGTAAATCACTAATTGCATAGCAATGTGATTTTCTCATCTAACAAATTTATTGTAAGCTTTGGGCATCAAGTAAAAATATATTTGATATAACCAGAAAGTCAAACTTGCCATTGAACTTTAGTTGTGGGCTACTGTGTTCAAGACGTGTCGCAAATGACTGGTAAGGTTGTTGTTGTTTCTGACAGCATGTTTCTAACAGTATAACATATAAGGCTGAGATTTAAAGGAGATTCTTCCCCTCTGTCCTCAAGGCCCTTGGCTGCAGGCTGGCCAGGGTGTAGCCAGAGGTTTTGGTCATATTCACCATCTGCTTAGCTTTTTATTTCAATCTTTTTCTGTGTATTTATTTTCATTAGCACTGTTTCTGTTGGAATACTTTAGCTGTGTTTAGATTGAATAAAACATTCACATTGCCTTTTCTTGAAATAAACATTTTCCTGCATTTGGTCTCTTGATGGTTAACTTTTTTCCCCTTCCCCTACCTGACCTGCCTTGAGACCATCCTTAGTCCTGCAGTTTTCAAGACAGAAACAGGCTTACACATCCTAAAATCTGCCTCTTTCAGTTTGAACATACCAAGGTTGGGTTTTTTGTAGTTGTTTTCTTTTTACAGTGCAATAATCTGTCAGTTCATACTGCTACAATTATATTTAAGAAATCTTCTAAGTTAGCTCTGTGTGACATATCCTGTATGACCTTTTGTTATTTTGTGCTTTCTTTTATTCTGCAATTTTTTTTACTTTTCACTAGAACCATTCTTATATGTAAAACGATGATTGTGCAGTGCATTTTATTTTGCCCTCCTCTTAACAGCATTTTAGAGTTCTGCATTAGACATTCTTCATCTTCCATTTTGTCTGTCTGTTTCATTTGCCTTTCTTTTTGCTATGGTTCCTTGCTGGGTGCAGTGTTGTGATGGTTTTGCTCATCTTCAGCCATGTAAGAACATCTTCATCACCCACGTGTCTGTGTCATGCTACTGCATCTCCTGCAGTGGGATGGACCCAGCTGAAAGCTGATCTTCTTGCTTGGTTGTTTCTTTGGGGATACCTCAGTTTTTCCAGGTTTCTTGCATGCAGGCAGGGTGGAGAGTTGGGAAGGAATGAAAGCAGCCTTGCAGCAGTGTCAAAGCTGTTCTTGTCTGTTCCTTGTTAGCACACAGGCCCTGAGGATGGCTGTATAGATGGCTGTAGGGTTATGGTTACAGAGTGGACCAGGCTGAATGGAGAAGCTAGAGCAAGCATCAGGTGATGTGATGACTCTGGGCCTGAGAGTTGCTGATGGGCATGAGCTGGCATCACAACTGGAGGGATGGAGCTGCTTATCTTTAGGAATGATTAAGTTGCTGAGGATGTTGTTTAAGAGGCTTTGCACACACAGTGAAGCAGGGGAGGCATGTCTGTTGCCCCCTTGTTCAGGGCACTGCTGCCCTGCAGGGAAGAGGACAATTGCAGGGTGAAGGAAACCTGTTGCCTGCTGTTTGGGTGGATATCACTTTGTCCCTGTATTTAAAGCAGATATATTGCATCAAATTACAGTGCTGACCCTACTGTTGCTCCAGTGCTTGTGAAAGTATGAAGCAAATGTAGCAAAACCTTCTGCATGAGCTGGGAGTTCAGTTTAGCTGTGTTCTTCCTTGGAAAAGATTTTAATGGCAGCAGAATTTTCACTGCACCAAGCACTTCATACCCCTTATTGAAAGAAAAGAACGGCTAAACTTTGGCAGAAAAGTACTTATTTCCCTGGAATTCCCTGCCTGACTTCTGCAGGTAACTGAAGCCTTTATATTATGAGCTTGCAGAAAACATCTTGGAAGTTGCCAGATATGTGGAGTCTTTCCTCCACTAGTCTATTTAAAGTTCATAGAAAGAGTAAGTGATAAGATCAAATGCAGCTGTACCATTACAGAATTTCCTTTTAATTGGTTGGCTGGTCTTTCTACCCTTAAAACAAATAATAAAATATAAGAAACCGCAGTACTTGCCTCCTGAAGCAGGGTCTTTTGATGAAGTAACATTTCAGAAAGTGCTGCCAAAACCAAACAAAGGAAATGTGCAGGTACCAATGCTTTCTTTTTTAACTACTGCAGGAGTCGGTCCCCTTTCATGGGCATTTGTTACAGCAATGATTTGGTACCCCAAAACTTGCTGGTTATCAGCAGATGTTAGTTTGACATGGGTCTGGTGCAGGCAAGGATGTTCAGCTCCTCAGGACTCACCAGGTTTTTCAGCCCTGAGCTTCTGTATCAGAAATGCCATCAGCTGGCTGCCTGGTTTTGGCAACAATAACAATTTACCCATGTACAAAGCATTGTACAAGAAAGGTGTGAGGTGTGAGAGAATGATCTGACAAATGCATGTGTAAGAAATGTCCTGTCTCTTTGTTTTCTGTCCCTATGCTGGGACATGTCTTCACTTTCAATACTCCTTGTGCATCCTGGTAAGGAACAAGGTCAAAAACTTGCTTTCTGTAGCATTAGCACCTTTATCCTTTAGAAAGGCAGTTAGATCTTAAAGGTAGTTGATTTTCTAAATAATGAGCCTTTTTTCCTGTTTTGAAGGCAGGGGGTTTAACAGGGCACATAGTGGTTAGGATTCTGTGCTGAGCAGCACAATGCCATGGCATAACACTTATACCTAAAGTAATTTTTTTTTCTTCTTTAAATCTCAGAATGGTGGGAAAAGAAGGAATTTTTTTTGTACCTTCTATTTAAAGCCAGCTGTCATTCATACTTGTCTGACTTATGTTAGTACTGTTTACTTATGTATGATGGTACAGTCTGGCATGATGTTTAGCATCTTAAAATGAAGGCATCAAGTGTTGGTACAGCTGCAGCTAAACAAGGTCTTACAAGTGTACAGCCAGAACATAGAAAAGTTTTAAGATTGACTTTTCAAAGCATGGCTGACTGTGTAAAGAAATGGCAGCAAGGCAAGCACTGGGGTGCATTTATAGTGCCATTATGCATCCTTTCTTCTTTTAGGTAAAAGTATCGAAATTCACTTGTATTGAGGAGTGTAACTACTTCAGTGTATTGCATGTAATTTTGTGTGCTAGGGTTCACCAGAGAATTTCACTTCTCCCACAGCACTCCAGGTATGACCCCACAAGAATTGGAAATAGTGTAAGCACATAAATAAATACTTAACATACAGTAACTTGCATAAGGGTGACTTGTTTGTGTGCTTTTTTTCAGTGTGATCTGGTTTCCAAAACACAAGTGGTCCTCTGAAAGGTGTCAGTTACCCACCTGAACACAGGGGTTGTAGTTTCATATCTTAGCAGGGCATCTTAATTCAGGTTTTATGTGCACTCTTATCCCTGTACAAGTCAGATTTGCATGGTGTAGCATTACCTTTGTGACTGTCACTCTCAGGTTTCATGGTCTTCTAATTCCTCCATTTTTATTGGATTGCTGTATCTAGTCAGCTTCTGAACCTGAGATAACCTTTTTACAGCTAAACCTTGCTTACAGGATAACTGCACACAGCCATTTTTTGCTTTGTACAGTGTTTCACATGTGCAGGAGAATTTTAAATACTTTTATAGATTAGATGGCAAACTTTCATCTGTCAAGCTACTAAATGCAAAGGAGGTAACCACGACTTATATATCTCCATACTTTGAGTTTTATTCTTGAGATGTCCCCTGGGTTCAGAGCTTGGTGCAGGGTTTTAGCTGGAGTGGGTAGGTGAATGACAAATGTTCTTGGTGTTCGGTTTTGGTGCTGCAGCTGCAGGGTGTTGGAGGAAATGAGGACATGTGGAGGGACAGTCCCACTTGTCATTCTTCTTTTTCCTACTTGTTGCTTTTTAAATTTTATTATGCAGTTATGAGGCATGGGCATTTAAAGAAATGGTAATGGTCATTCATGCAAGCCTGCACTTCTCCATCCTTGGTCCTACTGGCTGTAGTCTCATTGGTTTTGTTGTTAGAAAACACAATGTTTTGACCAAGAAGGCTCATTAAAATAGGCTTTGGGGACTGTTAACTTTATTTTTCTCCTGTGGAAGTATAAAGTTGATTTGAGTGAAGTAAACAGAGATTACAGGAATCCCATTATTAAAGGAGAAAAAATTTTTTCCGACTTTTTTGCAGGTGGCTTTTGAATGAAAGAAATTACACCAGAAATGAAAGGTAAATTCCTTATGGCCCTCTGGATTTAGCTTTTTTCCCTTCCTCTTCTCAACTCTCTTTAGCTTCCCAGGCCTCCTGAGGCTAGTTTTCCATTGTGAGCTGCAGCTGTGTTATCACAGAATAAGCTGAGGTGAAACAGACCCACAAGGATCATAAAGTTCACCTCCTGGACTCTGCACAGCACCATCCCCAAGAGTCACACCACGTGCCTGAGAGCATTGTCAAAACACTTCTTGAACTCTGTCAGGCTGGTGCTGTGACCCCTTCCTGCAGAGCCCGTTCCAGTGCCCGAGCAGCCTCTGGGTGAAGAACCTTTCTGTAATATCCAGCCTAAACCTCCCCTGACACAACTTCAGGCCATTCCCTCAGGTCCTGTCACTGGTCACCACAGAGAAGAGATCAGTGTCTGCCCCTCCTCTTCCCTCACAAGAAGCTGTAACTGCAGTGAGGTCTCCCCTCAGTCTCCTCCAGGCTGAACAGACCAAGTGACCTCAGCTGCTCCTCATACAGCTTCCCCTCAAGGCCCTTCATCATCTTTGTTGTTCTCCTTTGGATGCTGTCTAATAGTTAAAATATTTTTTTTATATTGTGGCACTCAAAACTGCCCCCAGCACTCGAGGTGAGGTCGCTGCAGAGCAGAGGACAATCCCTCTCTTGCTCGGCTGTGGATGCTGTGCCTGATGCCCCCAGGACAGGATTGTCCCTCCTGGCTGCCAGGGCACTGCTCATTCATATTCAGCTTGTCAAGTTGCCTTGTTTTCCCAATTGCAATACCAGCACTGCTTTTGTAAAAACGATGGAGCTTCAGATTCAAAGAGTAGCTGTTAATAGACACTGCCCATAGTGCTTGGGCAGGGGGGCTTTGCAGCAAAGCTGTCTAGCAAACCCTGTGCTTTGGCTTTCCTTACAAAAAGTCAACTTGTTGCTCTTGTGCCAGGTACATATTCTCCCTGTTTCCATCTAACCTAGTTTGCTACAGATACTCTCTTCTGTTTCAATTAAAGAAAAGGAGGCAGTTCTTAAACCCTAGGCCAAAGTTCTCTGCAGTGTCATTGCTGTATATTACAATTACAGCAGTTGAAATAGACCTATGTGCTTTGCCTTTTGTTCCTCCACATTTTATTTCTGTAAATACTCATTCAGTCTTGACTGTACTGCTCTCACAACACCAGGCTGTAAGCTGGCAGTGGTGAGGAGGTTCCAGTATCACAGTGCTGGTATAAGGGCACAGTGTTCGGGTGCAGGATATACCCCCTTGAACACTTTATTCCAGGAAAATGCATGGTCTTGTGAAAACCTTAGTGCTGAGTGATGCCAGATCTGCTGCTAAAAGGAGGGATTTGCAGCATGAAATGTCCTTGTTTGTAGATGGATGCTGGATGCATCCTTCTGGCATGTAGACACAGTCATGAACCATTTTCCTGTGATTTTTAGTACGTCCATGGTTGTGTTTGTTTGCTTGCTTCCAACTTGCTCTTCCTGCTTGGCCATCACTCTTGGTGTTTTCCTTCTGTCTGAAGTCATCCCATGCCATATCAAGAGCTATTGAGTGCAAGGGGATGAATTTTGTGTGAGTGTTCTAATCCTACCTAGGACAGTCAGATCCTAATCTGGTCTATTTTTGATCTGCTGAAGATGTAAATAAAATTTTAAGGATCTATTATTTCTCTTAACTTACCTATCTGAAGATCATTAGATTATGATTTCATGAGATATTGTGTACTGTAGTTATTCTGGTTTTCAGTATCCTTTGTTGTATTTATTTCTGTTCTGTAAAATACTTTATTACCACATCTCTGTTTATGTAATAAGGTAACCATTACTGAAGGATTTGAGGGAATGGAATGACAGAAGTAATGTTATGAAATTACATATATATATGTAATATATATTCTCGTATATATTACTCCATATATATATATACACCCCTGCCCAAATACTTCCTTTACCCCATGCATTTTCAAATGGTTTGAAATCCCACTGAGGTTAAAACGTTTGAAACCAGCTTCTCTTCTCTGTCCCATATTTGTTACACTTCCCTGAATTTTATACAAATGATTTATTTCTAAACTTCCTTACGCTGGTGCTGCTGGTGAGTGTGAAAGCTCAGCACTGTGGGTCCTGATGTGTCAGCAGCAGGCTGGAGGGTTTGCTGCTGATGCAAAGGGGCCAAAAATCTGAATCATGTTGCTAAAGACATAGATGCAAAATAAAGTTTAAAAATAGCTTCTCCTATTTTAACAAAACTAAAGTGCAAAATGCACAGCACTCATGCTTCACCTGGTATCCCAGAAAATAAATATATCTACACTTTCAGATCAATATGGACTATAGTTCATTCTGAAGTCCTTTTTATTGCTAATATTAAGCATGGTTGGGACCTAAGAGGGTATTCAGAAAGGGAAGGAAAGGGTAATCAGGAGTTGGCAGGAAGTTGAAAGGCAAAGGGAATGCATTCAAAGGGCGGTTAAGGCTTGGGGAATATAAAGGAGAAACTGGGCAGCTTTGGCAAATGGACAGAAAACGGTTGACAGCTTTGATTATCAGCACTGTCTTACAGTTCTTAAGCGGCCGAGTGTTTTCAATTCCAGTACATCTACAAAAGCAAACAGCAGTGTGATCGTTGGGTTTTTGGAAGAGGGATAGTTTGTACTTTTGGAGGAGGAAAAAGAGGAGTCACCTCTGCAATGGCAGGGACTGGGGAAACATTACTTTAAAGAAACAACACAAATCAAGATTTCCAAAAGCAAGTGCCTAAATTTAGGCTTCGAAGTCCTAATTTAAGAACAGAGAAAGTGGCTGTTTTCCAAAAAGGCTGAGCAGCCAGGCCTGACAGCACATTTCTCTCACAAGCCAGAACAATTATTTAGAGGCCTATTTTGGAGTTTCTGCTGGAACTCAAGTTCAGGAACTTAGCTGTGAAAACTGGGATCTGTTTCAGGGAGTTCTTGAGCAGCAGGGTGAGAGCTGGAGGATCCTTTTGAAAGTGAGCAGGTTCCCAGTGCTTAGAGCTTTCAGCTTAAAATGGTTTCTTTTCTGCTGCTTGCTTTGCTTAAAAAGGGTGCCATGGGACAGAAAGCAAACCTTTATATTTTTTGCATCATCTTTACACCTGAAAAGTTACTTCAAGAAGAAGCTCAAGAAACAACATCAAAATGTGATGAAGAATTCTTAAAGTACTTCATAGCATAAATGCTCTAGAATTCATTTTCTGTGGAAAGCAGAGGAGAGAATTTCCTTTGAAGGGCAGAAGCTGGTTGAAATCCTCCAGTATGTAGTAGCCATTTCCTCAGAGAGTAGTTATGTGTGCATTAGAAGAGCAGGCTGTCAATGCGGGTAGCCTGTATGAAACACTTCCAATAAATAAATTTTTAAAATGTATTCTACAAGAAAAGCATGTTTCTCTGTAGTCTTTGAACTGTATTTTTGATTGTCCCACCAAGAAGCACTGGGGCTGTCCGTGCCTGGACTGAGCAGTAGGGCGGAGCTTCACATCTTCTGCCCAAATATTTGGGTGGCTCCTGGAGCATGGTGTTCATCTCAACTCATACTACCAGAAATGAGCCCAGGATGCCAAATAATCTGTGGATGTCCAAAAAAAGCCCTGTCAAAATCCAGAGAATTTTTGAAAAAGTAGTATTTTAATGATATTGCTTGATCTTGTTGGGGCTAGGTACAAGTTTACCCTTTGTTATGTTTGTGTTGCAGAATTAAAGTCCAGTAATTTTGTTTGTTTAAAGCATCAGATAGGGTTTTTTTCTGGATTAGATATTTGGACTTGAAGGAATGAAATGTCTTCCAGATTGTAAGCCTGAGTGCTTTCAGACTCTGATCCAGTTTGCCCTGGTCAAGTGCCTTACTGCACTGGTAAAATTTGGTGGCAGACAGGGTGATTTCTTCTTCCATTGTAGAAAGGCAGGTTAGAAAAAAATAACTGGTGTCTATATAAGTGCATGTTTTAAAAAACATTGTCTGGTCTACTCGGGTCTTTTTTTTCTGACTGTAAGTACTGAATAAGGCTATGGATGTTGTCGGTCATTTTCTGCAAGGCCTTTGACACAGTCCCCCACAACATCCTTCTCTCTAAATTGGAGACATATGGATTTGATGGGTGGATTGTTCACTGGAAAAGGAATTGGTTGGATGATGACATCAAGAGGGTAGTGGTCAGTGACTCAGAATCCTGATGGACAAAATGGTGTCCCTCAGGGGTCTGTACTGAGACTGGTACTGTTTAATGTCTCCATCAGTGACATGGGCAGTGGGATCAAGTGCACCCTCAGCAACTTTGCCAACAGCACCAAGCTGAGTGGTGTAGTTGACATGCTCGGGGGTGCCATCCAAAGGGACCTGGACAGGCTCAAGAAGTGAGCCTTGGGAGCCACATGAGGTTCAACAAGGCCAAGTGTAAGGTCCTGTACCTAGGCTGGGGAAGTCCACAACCATCAATATGGTTTGGGGGATCAAGGGATTGAGAGCAGCCCTGCTGAGAAGGACTTGGGGGTGCTGGTAGAGGAGAGCTGGCAACAGGTACTTGCAACCCAGAAAGCCAGTTGTGTCCTGGGCTCCATTGAAAGCAGCATGGCCAGGAGCATGAGGGAAGGGATTCTGCCCCTCCACTCTGATGAGACCCCCACTTGGAGTACTGCATCCAGCTCTGGGGAAAGCACAGGAAAGACATGGACATGTTAGAGTGGATCTAGAGGAGGTTAGAGAGCTGGAGCACTTCTCCCTGTGGAGACAGGCTGAGAGATTTGGGGCTGCCTCAGCCTAGAAAAGAGAAGGCTCCAGGGAGATCTTACTGTGGTCTTCCAGTACTAAAGGGGCCTACAAGGAAAACAGGTACAAATGTTTTAATAGGGACTGTAGTGTTAGGACAAGGGGCACTGGTTTTGAACTAAAAGAAGGCAGATTTAGACTAGATGTAAGGAAGAAGTTTTTTCAATGAGGGCATTGAAGCACTGGCACAGGTTGATCATAGACGTGGTAGATGCCCTGTGCACGAAAGCTTTCAAGGTTGGATGAGGCTCTGAGCGTCTTGAGTGGAAGATGGTGGGGTAGTAGGACTAGATAAACTTCAAAGGTCTCTTCCAAACCAAACTATTCCATGGTTCTGTGAACAGTGAGTCTTGCTATGGGATGACTTATAGGTAAAGGAACACTACTGCTGATCTACTCATGTATGTGGTCAGCTGCAGAATTTGCTTACTATCAGTATTAGGAAATATGCGTATCACAGTGTTTCAGATGGCCACTGGTTTAATTTTGCTGGGAGTCGATGTTTCTCTGAATCGGGAAACTATTCTAATTTAAAAAGAACCCTTGTAGTTGCTGCTGTTGAAGCAGTGTTTAATGTTGTGTGGCTGTTGGCAGGAGACTTGATGCATTTTCACATGACCCCCTCTGGAACAAAAGCAGATTGTTTCCTTCTGTTTTTCTGTTACACAAATGAGTTCCTTTTGAAACAATTTCTTCTTCTGCAAATTCTGGAAATCGACACCAGGAGTAGTTTTTCCTTTGCTGTGTCTTTTACAATCTGCTGTCTGATAATGCTGGCACAAAAAGCTGCTTTGGGGTACCAGCCCAAAAAAGCTGAGACCTCTGCAGAGACTCCTCCTCTTGGGGAATGAGTTTTTCTTCCAGTTTTATGGAGGGCTTTAATGTGGACTTACATTTCTTGCAGTCTTTACTATATAGCTAGGCCAAGTTTGTTTCTGGTTTCTTAGTTGTTTCACTGACACATATGCATTTTTAGTGTCCAGTAAAGGTAGCAATGTATGTAGCAAGTCAGTTCTGGATTGAGCTTTTTTGTATATTTTAGTATAACAAACCTTTGGTTTTGTACCAGCCTCTGCCATCTGAAGCCTTTGCTTGTGAGAAGCGAGGTTGAGTCAGATGCAGATGCAGATTATTGGCTGATGCAGTGCTGCATTACTAGACCAATTAGTACTGGATCAAAAGAGCAACAAGTTGATTAAGTGGGGATCTCAAACAACAAAATGAATCATCCACCAGGGAGTGGGTTTCGTGGCAATATTTAATAGCTGACAAATTTTAAAAAAAAGATGGGGTGACAAAAAAGGTACTTTCTCTAAGTATCTTTTTCTTCTCCTTGTAATTGTATACTCGTTTCTCACAGACTTCCTGATGTTCATGTTTCTGGTGACACAAGTTATATTTCCTTATTCCTGGGACACCAGTGTGCCAGTGCTGTGGCCATTCACACAAGTGCTCACAATTCCACAGCTGGTGAGGTGACATAATCCCAAAAATGCACTTTCTTCTGAAGTGTTTGCTTACTTGGGCTGGGCTTCTTAAGTCAGAAAATAAAACCAGTATGAATTAAGGCTGCAAAATACTTTTAACACTTCTGGTTCTTTTGACCAAGCCCTTTTGTTTGTGCCTGGTGACCAGATTCCAGTGATGTTTCTGTGGTTTTCTGTAGTCCCAAGCACACGGAAGGGAAAGTCTCGTCTGTGTGTCCCTGAGAGCCCCGCAGGGCACGGTGGGTGGTGGTGCAGGCAGAAATCCTCAGGGAGCCTGTTGGCTCCTGCCTGGGACCGTGCAGTGGAAGGGATGTGGCTTATGTAGAAGACCAGAGAATAGAAATGCATGACCTAAGCCCCTTGTATTTGCTTGGTCCCATGGAAGTCAAAGCCCCTGCAAGCCTTCCAGCCCTGGCTCCAGTCCCACTTGGGACTGAGGAGAAAGCACAATTTGGATCCTGCTTGGCTTTTCCTGTTGGACCTGGATGAAATGGAGGTTCCAGTCCCAGCTGTCTAAAACCAGAGAATATATGATTAATTTAACTTGCATACATCAGAAATTCCCTAGAGATGGGATTTTCACAGGTGGAAGAGAGATATTTCTTTAGGTAGAGCTAAAAAAAAAAAAGATACTAACTTTTTTTCTTAGCAACTACATATAAGGTTGTGTAATTGGTGCTGTGGATATACTGATAGCTTGTGTTACTTATGTTATTTTCTCGTAGCTAAAAATTATTAATATTACTTTAGGAAAGGAGAAACACTGCAAAGTGAAAACCATTCTATTAGAAGTGGATAAAATTTTGTTAGTGAAAGTCCAGTACAGTTCGGGATAGAAAAGAGGAAATTGGAGGGGTTGGGATTCTTTTGTTTTTTTCTGAATCAAGAAGAAAGTTACTTCCTCTTCTCTTGAGAGCAGCTTTGTGCACTGCTCATGGACAGTGTTGCTGCTTCTTTCCTGCTTTAACCGTAGCGAGGTATCACAAGGTGGGTGCCTCCATGTACAGACCAGGTGCTGCCAATAAGTAGTGGCCACATGAGGAGCTGACAGATGACATTTGACTCACTCTACTGATGTTGGATGAATTTTATCTGGAAATGTCTTACCAGTAAGCAGTTTCTGGAATTGGAGATGCTCATGCCATGAGATGCTGTGTTTTCTCCCTGGACTCTGCAGTCCTCTTTGTCATTCGGTGACTGTTGATCTCCTGGTTTTATGGGCTGTTATTCAGAGCTGTAATCAGTCACCTATCTGCAGATGATAGCACAGCCAGTTTTTACTTTTTTCCTCCTTCCTTCCCCCTCCCTAGCTAGCCTTGGTAATTATTTGAAACTCTTTGTTAAAACAACTTCATTGTCTCTATCTGAAAATGTCAATTTTGCTGGCTTTCTCAAAGTCCAGTCCTCCTCCTCATTGAGAGATCTTTCAAGATGCCAGCTTTTATTTGTGTGTACAAAATATAGAATTAGAAAGAACTTCAGGTTAATCTGAACTCATTATTTTAAGCTTCTGTGCATCTATAACTATGATTAAGTGCTTCAGTGGGAAATGTAGCTCATACACCAATGACTCTCTGAGACTAGCATAAGCTCTATGTACTTAATATATGCTGAGAAAGTCTGTTATGTTATGCTTTTCTGGAATTTTTGCATACTAATATATTCTTTGTTAACCCTAACAGAATGTGTTCAGATGGTTAAGCTATTTTCCTGAGTGGAAAAACTAACTTTCTCCTTTTCTTTCCATTTCAGTAGGTTGTAGAATGGAACTTGTGGATAAAACAATCAATAGTTACTTCGATGTTTGGCTTGGACCCAGAGGTAAGATTTTTCAAATGTTAACACATAAATAAAACTGATCTTACTAGAACATAAGAAACATTTTTCCTCTAACTTGACATTGACAGGTGACTACTTTCTAGGATCGGCAAAGCATCAAAATGTCTGACAGTGTAATAAATAAGAATATATACAATGCTCCTGATCTTTTCACGTGAAGAGATCGTTCCTCTTACTCTCAGTTAAGCTCACATTGTTTGTCTTAGTGGGTGACTTACCTCACTCAGATCTTTGCTGCCTGTTTTTTAAAATGTAGTAATCACTTTTATTCTAAAAAAGCCACTTCAATTTGAATTTAATTAAATAAAAAATACTCTTGCCTTCATAACTAGAGCTTCTCTGGAATTTTTCACTAAAAATATCTGTAGTTTTTGGAAAAGACTGCTGCTTTGATGAAACCACTCTTTTTTGAAGAAGCAATAGTTTTGGTAGGTTTTTGCCCAGGGAAAAACTCTGCAGGTGCAGAGCTGCAGTCCTGGTCAGTGTGTGGAACCAGGAAAAGCAGTGGCCTCATGCTGTGGGCTTGGGTAGGATGGTCCAGTTCCACTTGGTTCTGACCAGGGGGATTAAATGACTGCATCCTGCACAGAGTGTGCAGAGCAGTGCTGCTCAGTGGCCTCTGCTTTTTTCTTCTGACTGCTGCAGTAATGCCTTTTCTCTGTCCCACTCAAGATCCAGTGATGGTGTCCCTTCTTCACAGGACAAAGTCCACAGGAAGTGGAACAAGCCTCTGATTCTTCTAAATGTGTTTTCTGTTTGCATTTATTAATATCTCTGTGTCCTTGTTGCCTCTCTCTTCATACTACGCCTGTTTAAATTAGCCTGGATGTTCTAATATAACATACTGCATGTGCTGGCATATGGTCTCTATTTGCTCTATGAGAAAAATCATGAACCAGAAAGGTGGCAATTCCAAACAATTCCCTGGCTTGCCTACCCACTTTCCAACCTACAGTTTTAAGGCCTCATTTCTTACATTCAGGATCCATGTATGACTCTTTTAAAATTGTCAAGACTGTGAATGACAGCAATACTTGAATTGCTCATTTATAGTTTGGTTAGCTTGGTTTCAGTACTTTGAGGTGACTTTAGTGAGAGGAGTGAGATACTGTGCTGTTGGCAGGTATGGACAGCACAGCTGTGGTTTGAAAGGATCACACTAATGTTCCAGGTAGTCCCCTAAAATTCTCTGATTAAGGGTGGTTTATGTGCTTTTCCTGAGAAGTCGATGCATTGCCAGCCAGACTGGTTACTCAGGTGGGACTGACTGAGTTCCATTGCTCATACAAGCATTCCAAAATTTAATTCTTTCTAATAGCAGATACATAAGTCTAATTCTGTTAGGATTGACTGGAAAATAATTATCAAGATCATCCACCTATAGCTACAGAGGTATCTGCTTCACTTCTACGTTTGCTGACTCTAGGACATAAGATGTGTATCATTGGGAAGGGTTGGTTTGAGAAAATAAAGGGGAGAGATATGTGGAAGCTTTTCTTTATAATTTTATCTGTGGTATTCTAGTGGGTGACAGTTCTGAATGGTAATGAGTATTTAAAAATAATAGTGGTAATAACTTAAGAAGATTTTTCCTTTAGGAAAAGAATTATTTCTGCTTTCTTAAATATGTAAATAAAATATTGTTGTTTGTAATTAGCGATGTGGCCCTTAGCAAAAGGGCTTACTGCACTTCCCTTCGTCTTTCTTTGGTATTCCAGCACTGGAAGCATTTTGGGTACAGCTATTTTGATGTGTTGAATTCTTGTCCTTACAAAATCTAAGTGTCTGTGTGTTTTTGTTTGTTTGTTTCAGACCCCAGAGTAAAAGGATGGCTTCTTCTGGAGAACTATACACCTACCTTTATCTTCTCAGTCTTGTACCTACTAATCGTATGGCTCGGACCAAAGTACATGCGGAATAAGCAGCCTTTCTCATGCAGGGGTATTCTAGTGATCTACAACCTTGGACTTACACTGCTCTCTCTCTATATGTTTTATGAGGTAAGAGAAAAAGGGTTGGTCAGGCTAATTTTGCAATGTCTGTTTTAATTACGTTGGCTCGTATTGAAAATAATCTCTGAGCAGTGACTCTGAATTCAGGAAGCATCTGCAGAAATGGTGCAACCATTTTCAAAGTCACTTCTCTGGGGAGAAATCCCTAATTGTAATGTTACCTCTAAGGATGGCATGAAACAAACCTTGCCTTAAATATCCTTGCTGACCTTGGCTCAAATGTTTCAAATGCACTTTTCTCACTCCATGCAAGTGAAGGCCTGATCTTTCAGTATGAACTTGGCTACTCCTTCAGTAACTTCTCCTTGCTCAATGTGATTGTGCTGGTGGACTGTACAAAGAACTTTGTAGCAAAACTGGCTTTATCTGGAGGGCAAAACGTTTTATTTACTTGTGTTTAATCATGCACACACTCCTTGCATCTATTTCTGTAAGTTTGCAATAGGTTCTTTTGCATCCTCTTTAGTTTTCCTGAAAAAAAGGAACATTGCTGAAACAATGCCATTGTGATTCATCTGTTTCTTTGAGCTTAAAATCTAAACATACAAATATATTTCAGAATGAACGGAACTTTCTGTGGACTTAATTCCTTTCATTAAAACCCAAAGACTTAGGCAGTGTAAAGTTTTCCACTTCCCAGAGAGCTCTTTAGCTGCTTTTACTAGAACTTACTCAGAACTGTATGTTTTTGTTCAAGTGAAAATGAAGAACTATGGTAGTGTAAATAATGATGTGGTCAGAAAATTACTCTTTTGCTTTAATGTACAGAATATTCTGGAACACTTTTAACCAAAGTATTTCTTCTTTCTGTAAGGAGATACTTCATTTTCAACATCCTCTTTTCAATTCTTTCACTATAGTCTTTTCAAATACAACCTAGGGCTAAAACTACTAATCTTTTTCTTTTTTCTTTTTCGAGCTTAGAAGTGTATATAAGCTGCAGTTCTCCTTTAAGTTTGTAGTTAATTCTATACTGTTTTACAAGGCAAGTGCTTAGAGATTAAGTGATTTAAATTCAATGTTATTTCTCTTGTGTAGTAAATTGTCTACTCAAAAATCACTGGGTTGGGTTATTAAGAAATGTGACACTTAATTGTTCAGTTGGGAGCAGTTTTGGATTCAATAGGTACTTGGAGCTACTTGTGTTCTTGATGTGCTTGCATTTCTAACGTCCTTGTCAGGGTGTTAAAATGCAGAAAAAATGTGTGTTGATCAGTTTAATTTGTCTAAATGTAGTGTTGATGTTGACTTCAATGTCCATCTGCATTATTTTATGCAGATATTATTTACAGTTATATAGTGATCTATTGTTTTAACCTCCAATTATGTTATTGAGAGTTTGCAAGTGTAGACTTTCTTCAGTTGTACCAAGTGTGGATAAAACTCTCAGGGCAGCCAGTCTTTCTTCTTTGAATAATTGGAATAATACTCATAGTTTCTAAACTTCTGTAATGTTCTGCTGTGTTACAAAACCTGCTGGTAAATTTAAATAGAAAATACCTGAACTGTTGATCCTATAAATGCCTTTTTCTTGCTAACAATAAACTGGTTACCAAGGGAGGACTGTTATATGCTGAAAAAGTCCCCATACTTGTAACCAGGTAATAGCTTTTATATTGTGGAGCAATGACACAACTAAAATACAGTGAATATTAAGACCCCTCTTTCCTATATAATGAAATGCTTTACATGAAAATGAGTGTTGCTCTTAATCTATTATTATCCATATGGAAGTGTTCATTAGTACTGTAAATGTGCCTTCTTATAAATGGGCATACATTAAGCTAGAGCATTATGAAGATCATTAAACACATGATAGTGGCAATGAAATGTGGTTGGCAGCACTTAGAAGCTGGATGTGAGGGCAGGTGACGCTCTGCAACAAGGGACTGATCCCATAAAAATGCTGCAAAGCAGAGAGCCACGCTGATGTAACACCACACTGCTTGATGTTTGCAGGGAGACAGCCAAAGGGCAGAGGGAAAAAATGGGTTCTTGCACCTCCAGGTACGTTCTATACCTGAAGTACCTGCACAATTACCCTTGTTGGTGCACAGCTTGTGATACCCTTGGTTGTATGTCATCAGTCTTGGAAATTTTCCTTTGAAGGATTAGCCATATATCAGTACCAATTTATAGTACACTTACTTGCTTTTAAGACAGAATGATGAGGAACAGCTTTCAGAAAATTTGTGTACCTCCCTGTTCTCCTCCTTGTTGACCTTTTGAATTTCAGTTGGATTAAAATTTTTCAGAACTACTGTGAGGAAAATCATAAAACGTTACCCTTTATGGACTTGTTTAGTAGCGTGTCTGAAAAGAAGTTGGTTTAATAGCTGGTGTACAATACACCTGAAACCCTACTTTGAAGTTTTTCCTGAGTTACAGCTATGGTGATTCAGGTCATGATTCATAGCATCACAGCTCAGTTTGCATATTATGTGGCCAAAACAAGATGTTAAAGTGAGGTGTCCTCCCAACTGGGATGAAAAGGATGACCTACATGGTTTTCTGACCTTTATGACTGAATGATTATAAGCAATACCATGGGGGAATTTGGCATCATAGGATTTGTGTAACTCTAGATATTGTGTACTTTGGTCTAAACTCACTGGAAATCTTAGACCTTTTCTGTGGAATTCCTATAGTTTCTGTCTGTGCTTGCTATACCTTTTTTATTGGGATATTTAATGACTTGGCTGGGTTTTGGTACTTGCAGAGAAGTGGACTGCTCTTGTCCCAGACAATATAACAGGCAAGGCAGATCTAGGGGAGCTGGAGAGGTTTCTCCAGGCTAATTTGTCACATACTTCAGGACAGGATGTTCTTTAGGGACAAACAGTGTTTTATTCTGTAGAAATCTACAGTGCTTGGACTTTAAGGAGAAATAATGCTCTTACATCTCAGGCAGGGGCATCAAGGGGTGGCTTCCTGCATGGTGGAGAAGGTGCCCAGTGGGGACTGGCAGGGGGTTATAGGATATGGGCTGATCACCTGCTGGCTGGCATGGCCTGTCTGGAAGAGCTGCAGGACCAGCTGGAACTGCAGAGGCAGCACTGCTTCCCCCTGGGCTGCTGCTCTGTGCTGGGAGGTGTCTTGCAACACTGTGAGTAGGGCCTGTGCCTCTGTGCTTGAGTCTCAGGTGAGTAATTTGGCAAAGAGGGGAGAGTGCCAGGTACCCAGTTACATGGCACACAGACCTGTGTTGTTTTCTGGGAGTTTGTTGGCAAAACTGGCCAAGTGATCTGGACCACCTGTACCTACATTAGAAAAAAATGGTCAATGATGAAAGCTCACTTTCTTAAAGTGATCCCTTTACTGTCTTTTTTCTTCATCTGAAAAATTATTTCCCTACTGAATCTGCCTGAGAAAAGTCTTAGATTTTCCTCATGAGTGAGGTGTTATATATGCTGTAGGAAAAGTCCTAGTAAGCAGAGGATTCTGTGCAGAGGTGCTGTGTCACCTGAGAATGGGTGGCAGCTAGGCTGCTCTTTCCTCTGCCCTTTCTCCACCCTCCTTGACGCCCTTATCTCTGCCCTGGGGTAACTGCATTCATGTAAAGATAAAGTTCCTCTATCTGTGCAGGCATTTGCTTGCTTTTATCAGATGTGAACTTCTGTTTCTCTTCATTCTAATCTAGCTCTGTTTTTAACCTTGACATCGTGATGCAGTGCTAGGTCCCTTATCTGCCCCTCTCCAGTGAGTCTCAGACTTTAGTTTTATCATGAGAAAAAAACAAAATCCTTCCCAGTAACACCTCTGCTCCACCCAGTCATACTGGTTTTAGTGTCCTGGCCTATTTTGGTAGCAGAGTTGATAAAAAAGCATGGGCCACAGCATTTTAAAGAATTCAGCAACCGAATTACAAAATGAAAGCGATAGGAAAAAAGAAAACTTCACTGCAGGAGAAAAAAGTGTGGGTTGTTTCAGCACAAATGCAACCTTGAGCTGCAGGTATTTCCCCTGAGCTGAGGGACTTAGCATTGAGTTTGAGTATCATTTTAATTTGCTTATGAAGGGAACTGTCTTTTTGTGATGTTTTGAAACCACAAGTGATTTACTCAAGTGCAAATGGTTATAATTGCCCTTTTCTGGACATGTTAATTTCTGGAGAGAAGATTTGCCTGTGGTTGTTCATCAGCAGTGCCAGCAGCAGGCCTGTGCTCCTGCCAGCCTGAAGATGAAGGATTTCTGGAGGCAGCAGGCAAGGAGGGAAAGGTTGTCTCAAGGCTGTGTTGACGGAGAAGCCACCGCTCTGTTTCTGGGCAGATTTCAGACCCACTGTACAGTGGTGTGAGGAGATCTTGGAAATGCTGCCCATGCAGGGAGCAGACCACAACAAGTGTGAGCAAGGACTTAAATGAACTGCTGGAAATTTCTGATCCCTCCTTATCACTTTTGTGGCGGCAGGGAAGCAGCTCCCTGGGGCTGTACACCCATGCATAATGGAGCCATTTGTGGTCATGTTTCAGAGTGATCTCTTGGTTTTGTTTTCTGAAGCTTTCCAGCATGGGATGAAAGCATTGTGAGTGCAAGAAATAGTGGTGCCAGGCAAAGGAGCAGCTGGCTAAATGGGGAAAAAGATTATTTACATGTTGTATTTTGCACTGAGTAAAGTTTGTGGGCAGCTGTAGCAGCTTTTTACCAATTAGTTCCTTCTGGAAAGCTGGGAATGAAATTATTTTTGTAACTATACTGGCTATTTATATGATAAAAGATGCTGACATTTCCTACAAATGTTGCTTTGCTTATGTCATTTGTGCCTGTGAGAGCATTACAGTTCCTAGCACACAAAAATATGTTCTTTTGTAAACAAGGGAGTACTCAGGTTGACCTGAAGCCTCTGCTCATGAAGTCACACTGATGCCATTGTCCTTTAGAGAGGTGGGATCCGTGGAGACACCTTTGGTTGCGTTACACTTTGGGTGTAAACCTGTACTGCTTGCAGAAAAAACTCTGTGGATTCACTATGCCAGCCTTTACTGGGAAGAAGTTTATGGAGTGCAGCATTAATGATGGACGTTGTTTGGATTAATTAAATATAAATATAAAAATATAAAAAATGTTATTATCCTTCTATTCCTAACACTTCCTTCAACTATGAGAACGGTATGACAACATCTGTAAGCTCTTAACATGATCACAGCACAGTGTGGTCTTCTGAGGGACTGGTGGGCACTTGCAAGGCCACACAACCTTTCCCTCAGTGGCCGGAAAGTGGCTTGGTGCAAAGCTTGCTCTGGGACACAGGCAGTCCTTTGGCAAGGTACCACCTTTAAACTGGTGTCCTCTGCACAGCCCTGCAGCCAGGAGAGGAGTCCTTCCATGGCTGCCTTCCCTTTGTTGCTTGGGTATGGAAAGTGCCTGGCTGTGCTGCTGATGTGCAAGGCTGCCCTGCCCTTGCTGTGGCAGGGTGCTATTGATTTATCTCTAATACATGAGATACTTCCCAGTCTGTATATTATGATATAACTAGATGTACTTTTATTTTTCCCTAAATTGCAGCAACAATTCTATCTCAGAAGGTCAAAAATAATGACCTAGGCTGACTATTTTAAAAGCTAATTTAGGGGGAAAATGAGGCATGAAAGAAATAACACTGGGGAAAGGTAGATCATTCTTTATTGAACCTTTTAAAATTAGCTTCCTGTTCACAGTTCTGAGTAGCATTTAGTCATACCAGTTATTGTAGTTCTTTAATCAAGTGATCTTTTGAAATTACTTTTAGTACAAGGAGTTTCTACTGTGGCTTTGCAAAGCTATTTTTTATTCTGCACATAGATAAGGCCAAAAACATACAACTTGCTTTTTCCTTTCAGATGTCTTTTGAGATACCTAACAATTTTTTTTCCCCTGAGAGTTGTCTAAAGTTGTTACTCCTCTCCTCATGCTATTCCCAAGAGGAAGAACACCTTTATAAACAATGTCCAATGATTCCTTCTGTTGAGATATTAAAGGGGATCTTTTTCACGTCCTTGCACATGCTCCCTCCTCCCATTCTACTCTCAACCTGTCCTACCACCTTCTACCATCTGTGAAAGGGTGAGAACATCCAGCATGGATCTTGTTTCTCAGGAGTTTTGAGCCAGCCCCTCCACAGCAGACACCCTGTCATCTGTCATGACTAATAGTTGGTCATTACTTTTAATCGTGATTCCGTTATGTTTGAGGTGTTACTTGTTATGTCAGGAAGTCATGCAGGCAGTGGCATGTCCTGCAGAGGAAGTCACTTGTATTGGGAAGGATGCAATGTGCTTGGGATGAGTGAGTTGCTTAAAAAGATCTTGAAGAATGGCAATGCAGTGAAACATCTGTTGTTAGCTGTTAAGGAGAGCAAAGCTGAAAATATGCTCTGTTTGAAAAAATTGTAGTCACATCTCTTGGGTATAAAATTTCTTAAAGATGTAACTCTCCAAAAGTAATCAGAACAAAAATGTATTTACTGAACTTTGGTTATTTACTTTCTCTAACAATGAGATCATCAGCAAAGATTTCTTGAGAATCTGTGGGACTGTGACTCTGAAAATGCTCACACTGTGTGGGATAAGTGGGGATAAAATGTTACCTCCTATTTTTATTCTGGTATACCCCAGTTGGGAGAATTTAATTCACCCTTCACTATGATTTGATCATTGCTTGGAACTTGAATTCAATGAAACCCTCAGATGCCCAGGATTCTCTTGACACCAGATGTCTGGGCAGAGTCACTGTGCAGATTTGCAGGTGCTATGGAGTTCAGCCTTTTCCCCAAATAACACTTTATTTTTTTTTTTATTTGCTCAGCTGGTGACAGGAGTATTGGAAGGAGGATACAATTTCTTCTGTCAGGATACACACAGTGGAGGAGAGGCTGATATGAAGGTACCGTAATGGAGACTTAGAGCTGGTAATGTTTCAGTTTGTCCACTTGAGTGTAAGTGGAGAGCAGAACAGTATTGATTATGCACATTTTGCTTAAACTATAAGCTTTTTTCCCTCCTTTTGCAGTACAATAGACAATGCACTGTCAGACAAAATAGTTAGTCTATGATATATTTATAGTTGGTATTTTTGTGAGTAATTATGTGCAAATTTTCAAGCGTCCCCAGATCAAAAAATGAGGATCTGGTCTTTAGACTGTACCCAACCACTCTGTGTTGAGACTACCCTTCTCTTTCTGAGATGTGGTGGTGATTTCTTCTAGTCACACTTCTGACCTCTCCTTTACAGAAAGCACTGCAGCACCAGCTCTGGTTACATATTTTTTCCTTCTCCCAGGACAACCCCGGTGCACAGCAGTAGCCTCATGAAGCTGTCCTTGTCATCCTATTTTCAGCTGCAGCTATAGATTGTACCTGGATCTCTTATGGAGAAACCTGAGGCAGAAGTATTACAGAAGATCCTAGCAGGGTCTTCAAGTAGTGCAGGACAGAATTTGGATTTTAATGACTTAGATAACATAGGAGTTGAAAGCCCTCACAGTGTGCAGTGCTTCTAAAACTTGTTTCCTCCTTTCCAGATCATACGTGTCCTCTGGTGGTACTATTTCTCCAAACTCATTGAGTTCATGGATACCTTCTTTTTCATTTTGAGGAAAAACAATCACCAGATCACTGTTCTGCATGTCTACCACCATGCAACAATGCTGAACATCTGGTGGTTTGTTATGAACTGGGTGCCTTGTGGTCACTGTAAGTACTGGGTTATGGGGGGGAACATCTGCAACAGGGGCTTTATTTTGGTGGTCCTTTGATCAAACCAAACATCTCTGATACCTGCAGCTGCAGGATTTGTTCTGTACCATATTAAGCTGCTTTGCTGAATTGCAACTACAGTGGATGGTTTCAGGAGTTAAGCTGCCAGCACAGCCTCTAGGAAAGGAATGTCTGTAGTTTGAAGAATTTGTGTGGCAGTGTGACATTTATCAGGTGCATTAGCCCAGGTCAGATACCCATCAACATTGGGTATCTCTCTTCTTGCTGTAGTTACAGACCCTCTGATGAAATAATACTCATTTCCAAGTCAAGCCAGAAGCTTGTTTCAGCTGTAAAACAGCTAAAAGTGACTCTTGTCCTTGTATCTGTAAAGTTCAATTGAGATACGACTTACTTAATTTAATCTCATTATACCACTGGCCATAACAAATTATTTCAATTAAAATCTTGTCCCCTGAGCGCTAATGAACATGAGCAAATGAATTTTAAGTGGAAGATTTCCATGTCTCTCTTGTCTAAATCCTGCTAACCTTTGGCAATCTGGCTTTAATTCTTTAGCATTTAGCTGGCATCTAGTTTCCTAACTGCATTAGCCTGGCTTAGCTGTGGTTAGGATGTGCAGCTTATAGATACTGGCTTTGTTGAACACTCTATTCAAGAGAAACCTTTTCAAACCCAGTGGATGTGAGCTACTGGCAGTGCACACCAAGAAGCTGCATTCCTCAGGAGTCTGCTCTCTGAGCCAAGCAGCATAGAAACTTGTATTTGTTTTGTGTTGTCAGCACAACGGTGAGTAATACTGAACTTACAAAAAGTCTGCATCTGGAAACATGGTCTCCTCCAGGGAAGTCAATCCTTGTTTGTACAGCAGTCAAAACTGCATAGACTTAGAATCTGTCCTGTGTTCATGTTGCATTGAAAACACTTTTGTGCTATTCCTAGTCATGTGGTTTTCTTCTTCCAAGCTTTATGTTCTCTGTTATGTCATCACAGTTCTATGCAGTTCAGTGTTAAGCTAGAAGTTTCTTTAATGACTAAAGGTGCTTTAAACAAGGACAAATAAAATAGCTAACTTGCAGTTTCTGAAGGTATCTGAAGCTTTTGGTTATAAATGGCAAAATTGGCTCCTGCCTGGAAGGAAGTGAAATTGTCCTAAAAGTAGGTGGGTGAAGCTATTGATTGTTTGGTATGTGAGCATTCCTCCTTTTTATCAGTTTCCTCAGTTCCCTTGAGAAACCATAATGTAGATGTGAAACAGAGTAACTTCAGGAAACAAAACCAGAAGGCTGGTGTAAAGCACAGAGCTCCTAAGCAGCTCAGCTACTCCACTGGGTAGGCAGAATAAAAAACAGGGTAAAAAAAGAACCCTCTTGCTTTTCTTCTAAGAGAAATCATATTTTAAATAGTAACATTTTGAACTCGTTATTTTTGTAGGTTCCATGAAACAGCATGTTCCTTCCTAGTAATGCAGTGTACTTTATTTTTCCTTTGCCCTTTTTTTAGCTTACTTTGGTGCCACACTGAACAGCTTTATCCACGTCCTCATGTACTCCTACTACGGATTGTCTGCTGTTCCAGCAATGCGTCCTTATCTGTGGTGGAAGAAGTACATCACTCAGGGGCAGCTGGTGAGTGAGTTGCTCTTCAGTGCTTCAGCAGGCTCTTGTATTTGTGCTGAGGTCCTCTTGTCTTTACCAAGTCAGGAAATTTTGGCAAGGGAAGAGAGAATGAGAGCTAGTACATTCTACATCTTGTAGTGCCTACATCACCTTAGAAATCCAGCTTCTGCATGTCTGTTTGCTCTGTTTTCAGGACAATGGGGAACTGAGGACTGGGGGTGTACATGAATCAGTGCTGAGGTCTGTGGGATCTTTCTCCCCCCAACCATGTTGTGTGGCTAGATGCATTTGGGAGTTGCAGTGCTGAGATTCCTGGGACTCAGTAGCCAGGGAGGAAGCTTTTCTTCCAAGCCCTCTTGAGCTAGCTTGCCCTTCCCTGTTCTTGGTTGGTCAGGCTGGGACAGAGCAGAAACTGAGTGCAATGCCGTCCACAGCTAACAAGGGCCATTCTAGTCCTGTGGGACAATGCCTTTTCTGTCCTACTTTTGCATGCAGTTGCAAATGGTTTATTAAAAACTATTCAATATTTCTGCTCTCTTTCTGCACTTTAAATGGGCAGATTTTTTCCTCTTGTAATTCTGTGCTGGACTCCTTGTATCCATTTGCATTGTTTCTAGTGTGTACGGTGATGAAGCCTGACCGCTGTGTGCTGGAGGTGATAGGAGCAGTGAAGTTAAGTAATGTAGCACATGTTGTAGTGGTACTGCACGAGAACCAGGTTTCAGTGGGTACAACATGTCAGAACACAACAATGTGCATGGGTGTTCTCTCTTCCCCATTTTGTAGGGGGGAAACTGAAACCTAGAGATAAATTATTTTGTTATATTCTTCCCTCCCCCCCACCTCCTCAGAGCTGTGAATAGTTTTAATAACATTTGCTGGTGATGATTAATAACATTTACTGCCAGCAATTCACAGTGTTGATTCTCAACATGGGGTTTTTTTTAGCACTGTTCTTCCTGAAGGATGGCTAAGTATTGTAGCTGAGGGCTCATTATTTTCATGGGAGGCAGCAGGGGGTTGCTTTGGTTTGAGGTTTGTTTCTGTTTTTCTTTCCAGATTTAGGCTCTATTCTTCATCCTGGTTGTTCAAATGCTGCAGATTGCAGTGTCTCGGTGCTTCGGTTGCTCCCCTGGCTATTGTCATAGCTGCTTTCACTTCCTTGCCTGCTCTGCATGCATAGCTGTTAGGGCAGCAAAATAGCAGAGCAGGACAAACAGTCTTTCTCTTTTTAAATAAACATTCCCTAATCTGGTAGCCTTTATGTGAGGATGAATTTTGCCTAAGGCCCTCTGCATCACATAGGGCCAAACTCTTTTTCAAAAGAGATAATTAAAGATAATTGGACCCTTATCCTCCTCCCTGGCTCCCCAGCTTCCCTGCAGCCTTTACTCCTAAAATTCTTCCACTGGAACCATATGTCAGACAGTTCCTGTCTGTGGGAAGGGATTGGAGGGTAGTCTGTGTATAGACCAAGTGACCCCAAGTCTTCTGCAGCTGAAGCAGTGAGTGCAGATCAGCTCCATTAGGATGGTAAAGACAAATCCCAGTGAACTCTCACTAGGAAGAAGGTGGTCTTTCTGCCTTGGGACATTTATATATGAGTTCTACATAAGTTACTCTAATGTTCTGAAATGGAAAAATACAAATAAACATGCATAACAGGATACCACAGTCTGAATGTCTGCTAACTCAGGTTTACAGAGAAAACACTTGCCAAACACACAGTATTGCATACTCTTCACTTGTTTTGGAAGTAACTGTTGTGATTTTGGTCACTCACGGTTTTTTTCCTCCTTCCATTAATGTGCTCCATTTCTCTTATTTTTGTTTTCTCTCCCCAGATTCAGTTTGTCTTGACAATCTTCCAGACCAGCTGTGGTGTTGTTTGGCCATGTGCATTTCCTCAGGGGTGGCTGTATTTTCAGATTTCTTACATGATTTCTTTGATTATCCTCTTCACAAATTTCTACATTCAGGTAAAAGTAACATTCATCAACTCTTTCTAGCGTTGCTGGCTGTATCTCACTGGAGAGCTGTTACAGGAATATATGCTTGAAATAACCTTTTGCTGTCCTTCACTAACAGGCATATGTTCTTGAAGTACTACACTTGTTGATCTACCCTCTACTGTGAAGTCTTCTGATGCTATGTACCCATAATTCAGAATGTTTAGTAATTTCAGTAAGCCAGAGTGATACAAAAAAAATGGCTTACTGCAGTTTTAACTGCAGGTAAGGGAGAGGAGAGCTTTATGTAAGACAAAGCTTTCCAGTCTGAAATAAACCAGCAGCCATGTGAACCTGTGAAGCACCCAAAGGAATCGTTCATTTCTGCTTTTACAAGGGGAAATACTTGTTTTTTGTTCAGGGAAACTTCCTGAACTCACAACATGCAGAAATCTGGATTTCGTTCTACAGGCATTTGTTTGTTTTTTCACATGGAAAATTAGTAGGTTTAGTTGTGTTTCTGCATCTTCTGATTTCATGTTTGAACAGATCCAGACTTGGTATGTGTTATTCTGAGCAGTTCATAACTGGGCTCTGTACAAAGATGTACAACTACCCTCTACAGAAAATCATGTACTACTGTCTGCAGAAAATTAAACCAACAGCCTGCTGCCCCCAAACAAACAAACTCTCTTGTAAGTCTCAAATGTCATTTGAGAGATTTGGGCATTTTGGTTCTGGTGAGAATGATTCCACAGGGGGAAACACAGCAGGCTTCCCTGTCTGTTCTTCTGGTACTTCTTAAAAACAGTCCCATTATTTCTATCACTTCCTGTGTATGAGCATGCTAATTAAACATTATAGTATATTCCAGATATTACTTGATTTTCTTTGTCAATTTTGCTCATATTTTAACTTCTAATTGTTTAAATTCCTTTCACACAGAAATTTGGGAAATGTGCTTTTGTCAGGCATCTGAGCCCCTTTGAAAAAAATTAATGTGCATTTTACTGTCCGTAATTTTTTTAGACAGTCTCCCCAGTCCTGTTAGTTTTTGATTCTTGTGTTAGCCAGTGGAAATTCTCATCACATTTCTATCTCTGAACTTCCCTCACTTTTACCTGCCTCTTGTTCTGGCTTTGTTCAAGGTACTGTCACCTGCAGTGCCTCAAACCTCCTTCCTCACATGTCATTTTGAGTATATTTTTATCCCACAGTCTGCTCAAAAAATTGCTTCCCTTGTTTCTAATTTACTATTAGTATAACACTACCATCATACTGCCAAGCTTTTCTTTTCAAGTGAACTACTCCCCTCACTGTGATGAATGAAAGGCATAGTATAGTCTCACACACAAAAAGTGGTGGAGCATGTTAGACTCTTACCAGCAGCACGAGGTCTTTAAAAATGATGAATGCAAGTTTACATTTGTGTTTCTACATTTACTGTGAGGAAGTGGTTATTTATAGCTAATTAAGCAAAACCATGTGTCTTTCCATGTATTCTAGACTTACAACAAGAAGGCATCCTCGAGGAGGAAAGAGTATCAGAATGGCTCCACGGCCATTGCGAACGGGTACACAAACAGCTTTTCTTCCCTTGAGAACAATGTGAAACAAAGGAAACAAAGGAAGGATTGAAGACCAAACTGAAAAACCATTTTGATAACCCCAACAACAAAATCATCTGATTGTAAGCACAATGAGAGTTGTGCACTAATACTCTAATGGCTACTGTAACTATTCCTGCCTAGAATAGTGTGATTTATGTAGGACTTAACCAGTGCAAACACCCTAGAAACCGTATACAGAACATAAAAGTAGGTTAAAGTTTAAAAATAATTCTGGGCTGTCACTGACCCTGCTATAGACTATGGAAGGGAGTATTATCATATTATCCGACACTGCTGTTGCCTTACTAGTCAATATGATAGGTGCTGAATTATGATTCACAATTTGAAAACACTGTAACCTAAACCTCCATTTTTTTAACTATAGATCATGCATGTGATTGTAGAGGTAATTTGTATGATGCTGGTTTCAGTAGATAAACACACATGCCTTAAATTAAAAAGCAGGGCCCAAAGCTTATTACTGGTTTAAAAATTAGGGTATGTTTCAACTTTTCAGTTGATTGACTTTTTATTAAAAAGTCATTTAGAAGAATCCATTGATCATTTTACTGTTCTGTGTGTGATACATGATGCTACGTATCTCTTACTCGATACAGTGAAATTGGAAATGGCGCATTTAGTTTTGTATATTTGGCTTTAATTGACTCAATGGTCACAAAACAGATGGAAAAGATGGAAAAGTTATTTTACCTTTTTAATAGATGTTATTTTTTTATTTGAAGTGCGTCACTAACGTAAAAGTAATTGGCGCTTACACAGTCGAGTAAGATTTAAATGTTGTCTCTAAAGTTTAGAGCATATACAGGGTGGACCCATATATTCTTTTTACTTTTTTTTTTCTTTTTTTTCCTTTCTTATTTCTGAGAATTTTTAAATGCTAAATGAAGAGTGGTTTTTAATATGCAACTGGCAGTTTCAAGTGTTATTACTATAGCCATATCCATATTTTAGGAGCTACTGTTTAAGTCTGTGACATATCCAAAAGTGTATTTAAAAGTGGAGCCAGAAAGATACTTTTCTGATGGAATTGTCTGTATTTAAGTTGGTATCTGAACTGTTCTTCATGTAGCATACGTTCACTTTCAAAATGTGCCTAACACAAAGATGGTTTTTTTTTCCCAAACAAGCAAGTTTAAACAGTTTAAGTCATAGCTAATGTTTTTTAAATGTTACTGAAATGTGCTGGAAATGTCTGTTTCTGTAATGTGAGTTGTGTATATCACTGGTAATGTTCTGGCTTGTTATCTAAGAATTTGGGTTGATTGCTGGTTAAGAAGTTACTGCTTCTTGTAAAATGCTGTCTTGCACATAGCAGGAGTCAGTTGCAAAGCCAGTATCTGTTGCTGATACTCTGGTGTCTGCCACGGTGGAGTTCATTAAGCTCTGAAAAATTGAATTGTGCAAGACATTCTGCTGGTCATCGCTCGAGTTTAACTATATTTGGTTTTTTGATATTTATATAAATGCCAGTTTTAACACATTTAATTGTTTTTAAATCTTTTTTAAAAATTTTGCACATCTCTTAAGGAATTAATAAGTTCTCTTACTAGCCTTGTGGGTTTTCATTCCTTGTTTTGAAGGAGACAGTGTCTGTTATGTTTACATTATCAAAGCTTGTGCGTATGTCTTCATTTCTAGGTACTGGTTTGCAGAGTCTTTACATAGCTCAGTACAGCAGCTATAATGTTCAAAATAGGCTGTCTAAATGTGCTAGAAATAAACTCTTGGCTCATCTGAATATACTTCATTGTTAATGTTTGACATGGTTTAATCATTAAAACACTTTTGATGATCTCTGCCTGAATTCTGTGGGTTTGTACAGATTTAATGCATTGCCCCATCCTGTGTCAGGCCAAGGAGGAGCCACCATGATGGAAGAACAGCTGCAGATATTCACGGACGTTTAGTGTACCAGAGATTTGGCAACAAATTCTTTACAGAAACCTTTGGCAGTTTCTAAACACTGTTCCCTTGCCTGGCTATGGAAATACTGGTCCATGTGATGGATTTAACTCCCGCTGGGATTACTGACTCACTGAATGCAGAGCAGCCCCAATAGCTCGAGATGATGAGTGCCAGGAGCAAAGCTTAACATGATTGAGAGGGACTTCCTGCCTCAGCTGTCCTGTCTGTAAAATGGGGATAAGACCTCTCTCCAGAATGGGAGCATTTCTGCAATTTTCTTATAGCTCTCCTTGCCCTTAGGTGATTGTTTTGGAACCCTCTCTGATTTGAGTGTTTGATCACTACTTTGAGTGTTTTAAGCTAGGCTGTCTGTCTTTTCCCTTGCACGCTCTTAATACAAAAAACATAGACCAGGAAAATGAGTTTAGGGTGCAGGCTCAGGACTCCTCTGGGAGGATGCTTTGAATGCCTGAGGTGGTTGCTAAGACAGTTTCCTCTCCTTCGCATGCCAGTTCAACTGTGAAATTGTGTGTGTTTCTAAGCAAGGCTCAGTAAGATGCAGTTCTTTGGATGTTAAGGCAAATCTCCAGGAAGAACCTAGAAGGCAGAAGCCACAGCACCAACCTGGCCTCCCCATGTGAGCCAGCAGAGATGGGGCTGCTGCACTGGAAACCTCGCCTTCAAGGTTAATGGCACGTGGTGACAAAACCCAGTGACTTTATCCAAAGCTGGCAGGAGATGTGACCTTGGGAACATCAGCAGTGTCTGCACTTGTGTGGCAAAAATGATCCTGGATACTCTTCTACAGTCTCAGCAGCAGCTGAAAAGTGTCTGAGAGCTGGATGGGTTAGATCAGACATCATCTTGCTGTAATTGATGGACCAAGGCACGAGCCTTGGGTCTGCCCACCTGGCTCAGCTTCTAGTGCATCACCTGACCTGGGGCAAGTAACAGCCTTTGGGTTGCCTCAATTCCCTGATCACATGTAGTTTTCCTGATAGCTGGGACTGGTGCCTGGGATTATGAGAGAGTCCTCAGAAAGGACTTTTTGCATTTTAAAGGCAGGAGAGTGAAAAAAGATGGACTGCTGCCAACAGGATGGAGAGGTTTCATGTAAAGGTGGCTGAGGAGAATGAGACAGGTCAGTTATTTGCAGAATGACCAAGCTACAAATCATTAAGTTAAGATCTTGTGTAGTTCATGAGCTGACCAAATCCCTCCCTTCACTCAAGCTCTACAGCCTCAGTGATGGGAAGAAATGTTAAGCTTTTGTTCAGCTGTGAATGGGATTGGTAAGCTCAAATGCCAGAAAGCTTTTTTAGGGTGATTCTGCTCTAAAGAATTGAATGCTGCGTCATGGATGTGCAACCCACCCATGGGACTGGGATCACTCAGGAACTGGGATTCTTGAGTTGGCAGGGAGAGGAAAAGCAGAGAACAATTCTGGAAATCTTTGTGGTTGATTGTGTATTTTACTTGATGCAGGAGAGATACTAAGTAAGTGTTGGAGCTTATGATAGGACTTACATCGTCAAAACTGGGGTAACAAAAGCCCCAAACCTCATAGAGAGCTGTTGTGGGGGTTGCCTCTGCCTTTAATACTCAGTAGCTGTCTTGAGTTTAAGTTGATAAAATGTGTGTTTCTTGTATGGGACTGGAATGCATGTTGTTGAAACGCATGTATTATTCAAAAAAGATGTAAAAGTAAGATGGATGCTAAAGAGAAGTATAAATAAAATTGGAGGCCAAATTACTTGAACTGTGTGGGTTCTCCAGGGAATCCCTTTGAGGCAATGCAGGGAATGATGAAATACAGACAGAGATCTGTTGGAGAAATGCTGCTCCAAGTTGTGTTGGTACAGAGGGTTAACTTATATTGTCACTGTCATCCTCTTGCCAAGAATTACTGCACCAACAAAAGTGATTAGTTGTGATCATCAGCATATTTCACAAACTGATTTATAAAGCAAACTTGGATTCCATTTTAAATTTTTAATTCACTTTAAATAGTTGGAGATACAAAACAAGGTCCGTATGTTTCTCAATTTTGGTAGAAAGCATTTGTGTGAGTGGGGAAGCTGCAGTCCCCAGGACATGGCAGTAAGCAGAGACAATCATTTCTAAGTCAAAGGTATTACAATAATCTCCAATAGAAAGAAGGGAAAAGAGCAACAAATGTCCAGTAAAAAAGAAGTGTATTATGTTTAAATCAGTCAAACTGGGATGTGGACAAGGAGGAAAGAAACTACTTACACGTCTTGAATTTCAATGATATATAACATAGATAGTATATTTTCTATAGGAGGAATATAAAAAGTCTCTGGTAGATGGTAGACTTGATAGTCTGATTTCAGTATGATGACAGGTTTCAGAATAAATGGGAAGAATGAGTACAAGGAAGTAAAAAGAAAATGGGAGAAAATATAACTGCTTTTCTGGAAGTAATCACATCTGATTGACCCATATTGGTTTTTAATAAAAAAAAAATACTGTGTAGACAAAGGAAATACATTTTCCATCCCTCTGGAATAGGTTGTATTTTTAATCTTGGAAATTATTATGTGAACTAGAGGGTGTAGTGACAGCAACAGGATCCATGGATAAGCAGGGTCAAACTGATGAGCAGATGGTTTGTCTCAATGCCTTCAAGCCAGAACAGACCCCATTAATAATGTTTTAGGAGGAACTCGGGTATAAAAACCAGGACTATTTGCAACAATGTTCGGAGATGACAACATCAGGAAAGTACCATCAGTGCCAGGAAGTACATCTCCTTCAGCAACTACCTTGATGGCTGGAGTAAGAAATGGGATTACTGTAAATCCCCCTTAGGCACCAGAATTTCAGCTGTTTCCATTTCTAGTTGGACATGACAGAAGATGAGAGAAGATACATTGCGAATCATCTCTTCAACAACTTAGAGCTGCTACTGTGAAAAAAAAAAAAAGGGGGGGGGAATCTCTTATTGCTAATTGGTCCCTTTTTAGTAGGAGGAATGTGCTAGTGTGGGAGGATGAGGCTCTGGCAGGACTTCCTTTTGATGAATACATCAGCTCTCAAGAAAATGGATTTTAAAAGATCTACTGTACAGAACAGTTTCTGGGATGGTCAGAGGAAGTTCTGCAAAACAGATGTTTAACAAGAACAGTGTTGAGAAGGAATGTAACTTCAGCCAACACAGGCATCACAGCAGCAGATTCAAATTTTCATGAAGGAAAATGAGCTATTTAAGTCTATGACAAAAATCAAATGGGTATAAGCTACCCAAGAGTCTTCCTAGGCTAGAAATAGGGAGAGTGCCTTTTTTAGTGGAATATGGCTCTGGAGCATTTTTCCCATGAGAGTAGTGTGAAGGTCTAGAGGATTGTTTGAAGATGGGTCACTGACCACTTCTGAAGCTGCAAAGACCAGGGATGGGACCCCCTGGTGTGCTGCTGTGTGAAAGTATGTCTAAGAAAGGGCAAAACAGAGAGAGGAGTGATGACAAAAGTGTGAGAAACAGCCCTGCAGACACCGAGGTGGGAGAGGAATGAGGGGGAGGAGGTGATGCTGGAGCAGATTCCCATGCAGCCTGAGGAGAAGCCTATGGCAAAGCAGATATCCACACTGCAGCCCATGGGGGACCATGTGGTAGAGCAGGGGGACATGCCCTGAAGGAACTGCAGCCTGTGGAGAGCCCATGCTGCAAGTTTCTCCTGAGGGACCTGAGCACATGGGAAAGGCCCACACTGGAAAATTAGTAGGAAGGCGGAGGGAGGAGCTGCTATGGACTGACCACAACCACCCCCATGTTACTTGGAGCATGGAGGAGGTAGAGGAGGGGAATAAAGGAGTGAAAAAGCTTAGGAAGAAGGGGGTAAGGAGTAGGTGTTTTAGGTTTTGTCTTTGTGTCTCACCATTCAGCTCTATTTTAATTGGAAATAAATTCAGTTATTTTTCCCAGAATCCATTTGGGCCATGACAATTATTGCTGAGTAACCTTCCTGTCTTTATCTCAAACCTCAATCTTTTCATCTGATTTCCACCCCCAATCCCGTTGAGGAGGGGCAGAGAGCAGCTGGGTGGGTGTCTGGCAGGTGGCCATGGTCACCCCACACCACATGGACACTTTGTCCTCTCACAAATCAGCTGGTCAGGCAGGAGGCAGCTTCCTTGATCAGAAGGGAAATCTGCCAAAGGCCACGAGATATTAGGCACCAGAAAGCCTGAAGGCCATTGTGGTACAGCTGAAGTCTTGTAGCCTGGGAAAACCTGCTCCCTGGAGCGAACAAACTGCTTTGGTTTTGGTTTTGGTTTTAATTTTTCTTGTTTTTTCCAGATCTAGCACATCTTAAAGCAGCACCTTTTCCAGGAATCTGACCCATAATTCTTGGAAAGTTTTTAAAGGCCATGTAGGAACCTCGTGTTTGCTGATGGAAGGTACCACAGTGGCATGACGTGTGAAGGAAGCCTGCGTTCAGAAGAAAGGTCCTGAATTCCCTCATGAGAGGAATTGCCTCACATCCTTCAGAGGCAGCTGGAGCTCCAGCTCAAACAGGGATGGTCCGGCCATGTGACAAAAAGAAATGCAAAACTGTCCTCATTGTTGCATTTCATTTGGGAGCAGGTGAAACTTAGAGTGAACTGAATCTGTTGACATAAAAATGCAATCCCATAGAGTTGTTTATGCCTGGGCACGTGCTCCTCCTGTGCTGGTGTAATGGTGTATGCACAACCCCTGTGGCACAATTGCACTTTTACTGCCTGAGACTTGCCTAAGTGCATATTCACAGCGTTTCCACTAGGATTAGCTAGCACCAGAGGTGATTTTATGTGGTGATAAACTATTTGGTAAAAATACTTACAGTGAAATGAAGTGAATTTTTTTCCACACATACTGAAGCAAGGTATTTGTGTAATTGATTAGACATATGGTGTCTCATCCCATTTAGCAAGCAGGAAGCATGTCTTTATCAGCTGTTCTGTCTGCCACTGGAAGCCAAATGTTCACTAAATGCTACTAATTCAAATTTACCAGCTGTTGTAGAAAATCAGAATCTCAGCTCACCTACCAGAAATAAGAACTTTATGAAAACAATTTTTTAAAAAAAATCTGTAGGATTGTAGTTTTCTAAGTGCCTTTCTTCCTTTAAAATCAATGGCATCTCAATCCTTCAGTGCCTTTCTAAGTCTAACACCTTTCTGTATATTTAGAAAGGATCGCCTCTGAAAGATCTTCTGTTAATTTATCAAGTTGCTCTGTTTCCCACAGTACTTGGGGTTGGAAGGGAGTGTGAGACCAGCTCTTGGTGTGCTGGGCTATTAGGGACTTGAGACATCTTGGATGCAAATGCACTTTTGCTCAGTAGAATAGTGATGAGTTTGTGAGAAAGACCAGGAAATACATCCCATGCATATAGATGGCATAACTATTATCATCTAACTATTATCAGCTGTGTTTCCTTTTAAAATTGTTTGCACAGATTTTTTCAAAACATCATGAAAAAGCCTCTTCTGTTCTCAGAAGTTTAAATAATAAGGTAAGAAGTAGTCTTTACATCTGACTGCTTTCCATGCTAAGTTATGCGAAGAATTGCTGCTCAGTCCTACTGTTATAAAGCTGTACAAGTAGATTTTTAAATGAGTGGGAACTCCTGAAACCAGATCAGGCAGTTTGGTGGTGGATGCTCTGCTTGGTTTCCTGGTATTTTTTGCCATATGCAGTATTTGCCAACCAAACCCCACCCACGTCACTTTGCCAGAATAATACTTAAACTAAACAAACAAAAAACGCAAACACAACTATGTTCGGTTTTGTCTTCTGGCCTCAAAACTGGAGAGAGCAGATCTAAGCAGCATCTGCAGAGGTGTTTTGTCTTTCACGCAGATGATTTTAAAGAGGTCCAAGAATGGTATAAGCAAGCACTGGAGTTTTAAGCCTAATCCACCAATAGTCAGGTCTGGCTAAACCCAGGGCTGATGTGAGCCTGGCTGGCTGAGAGGGGGACGTGGAGGAGGTTGCAGCGGGACGCGGTGAGTACGGGAGCATCCAGGGCCAGGATGGGTGTGGGGGATGGCCGGGGGATGCGCTGTGAGCCGATGCCCTCTCCTGGCGGCACCTGTGAGGGGACAGGTGGGACACGCTGCTGCTCCTGCACCCCGGAACCAGGAGAATTTCATGGAAAGATGCAGCTGACACCAGTGACAATTATGCTGGCATTTAGTAGAGGCAAGGATGACAGATCAGTATTTTTACAGAGACAGAGATTTCACAGCCAGAGACCTTTCCCTTGCAATTGCACTGTAGTGTGTGTGTTCTTTGAAGCCCGTGTTTAGCCCCTTCTTAAAAGAGGAGGACTGGGCAGAGAGAGGTAAGTGTTAAATAAACAGAGCTCCTGACCTGTATTGGAAATATCTGCACAGTAGTTCCTGGTGATGATCAGAGATGATCAGAGTATAATTGCTTTGGAATACCACATACAAGAATAAACCAACACCGTACAAGAACAACCACTGTGTTGTCTTTTATTTCACTGTTGCCAAGACTTTGTAATCGAGAGCATTTCCTAGTGTGGAAACAGGGGGTCATAAAGGGAGAGGAGATTAAAAGCAAGCATATACATAATGGCTTTTATGATGCACCTGACCTTGATTGCACAAATAACCTTGGGAACTTTGGCTTTCATGGAAAAGCAGGAGCTGTTTTGTTTTGAATTATCAGAATACGGATCTGTGCAACCTGATACCCAGGAATATTTCACAGCATTTTATAGGTAGAGGTGAATTTATGCATTTAAGCAGGGAAGAAGAAAAAAGAACAAATTCATTAAACTCAGCCCAAATCTCAAATTGAATGTATTTTCTCATTAAAGCTTAGCCTGTAATGGTTATTAACATAATACATCACCAGCTCTCCAGCACAGACAAGTGATTGGTAATTATTTAATTGCACTCAGTATTTATCATGCTTTATAGTAGATAAAGCATGATAAAGTGAGCAAACCCCAAAATGTCTGGCCCTGTAAGAAGACCATGAAGGGTGGTGCTAGGACAGCAGCTCCGCTGTAATACAGAAAACAGCATTTTCCCTGCTCTGACACCTCAGTAACAGGAGGCTAGTTTGGAACAAAAAAAGGAAACAGTTCAAAGGAAAACATATACAGGAAGCAGAAAACACACAAAATGCCAGGGAAAAAACCTAATGGGGAGAGAGGCTCTAGCAGGCAAGAAAGAAGGATGCCCTCATGGCAGTTTTGAGAAGAGGGACAGGAAGAGAAACTGAAGAATATGAACTGAATTGCTCTCATTTTCAGCAAGGCAAGGGAGATTGCACACAGCTGAGAATGTGACACCAGATCAGTTTTCTGACTGACCACAGTTACTGTCTCTCTCAGCAGAAGGTGTTTGATGAACACCCAAAAGCATCTCTGCAGAGCAGCCACAGCTCAGCTCCACACAAGAGTAGGTTTCCCTCAAGCAGCATTAAGAAATGTGTTCCCTGTCTTTACTTCATTCTTCCTTTGGCCTCATGTTGGAAGACCACGGTTCCCATCTAGGCATGGATTTGCTTCTCGTGACCTCAGTCTGGGTCTAACAATTCCCAGGTCTGCTGGCCACCACACTGAGCCTCCTCCTCTCATCTGCACGCAAACCTGGGGCTGCACTCCCACCACACGTGGGGATGTTGTTGTTTGCTGCAAGCATCTTCTGGACCAGGCTACCTGGTCATGTTTTGTTTAGTGGGAACTCCTCTGCATTTCATAACCCTTGTCTCCAGTCTTGATGGCTCTTGTTGAACAAAATAATTTAAAGTATCTGTAGAGGGAGAAAGAGGTTGACATTGGAGAAGCACGAATAGCATCCCCATACTGGTGTTGAAATGAAACAAGTGCCACAGATCTTTGTGGCCATGTTAACCCTTGATGCCTTTAACAGTGCAGGTTTGTGGGTTGTGTGGGAACACCTCTCTCCTGGCACCTGGCCTCTGTCCTGGGGAATTACAGCCCAGTAACAGCTGAGACCAATCCTGCAGAAAAATCAAAATGCAGTGCAGTATGGGAGCAGTGGAAGAGGTAGGAAAATGGTTACTGGGCTTCCTCCTGCCCTCATTCCCTCTGATCTTCCTGGGCCCATCCTCAGCACTGTGCTGTGCTGGATTTTCCCCTGAGGAAGTGAAGATGGCCAATGTCTGGGAGTGAGTCTTCAGACTCACTGATGCTCCTGCAGTAACATACTGGCCCTTCAGATGCTCTTACTGCATTGGTCTCACAACTTCCCTGGGAAGCCTCCCTCAGGGAATATCACATCCACTGCCTGAACACCAGGTGTCACTGAGGCCCTAAGGTAACATTTCCTTGCTTTTTATTTCAGATGGTATTTTTCATCAATTTGGTTGAAAATATCATGGGCTTTTTCACTATGGAAAAAAATAAATGTCTCCATTTCTGTCAAAGTGATTTGATAGAAAAACACAACACAAAAATACTCTCCCATAAGCATAATGAAACATAACTTAAAAGAAAACACACAGCCTTCCGTGTCCAGCAGTCTGCTTGATGTTTGTCATACTAAAGCAGCCATCTATAAAAGCAAGCCTTGTCCCAGGAGCTGCTGAAAGAGCAATTCACTTCAGTGGAGCAACTTGTTCTCAGAATAATGATCAGAAATATATTTATGATTGGACCAGAAGTGCATTTTTGTTGCAGAATTGTAATAACTTTTCTGACTGTTGAGATGCAGGGTCCTCTCAAGGGAAAGGTTACACATTAATCATTCACGGTACAGCATGAAGAAACCAGGTCATAAGGAGACTGAATGAACAAGTTCTAAAAATAATCTGGTTGAGAAATGAAGAAGTCTGCAAGATGCAAAATTAGAGGACACTCTGACTTGACTCTTTTGTCCTTTGAAACTGAAGATCCCAGATCAAATCATTACTGGCTCTTTAGGAGTATTAAGAACTGAATATGTAAATGTATTCCAGGTTCAACTTTAATTGAGTGAGGCTGTGTACCCTGCCCACTAATGTTCAGAAAGGGTGACATTTTATACTAACTCCACTGGGCTATTAGGCAATTTGAGATATTTGGAAATGGCTTGTTTATACCCAAGATGACTGAAGTCTTTCAACTGCCCTCACTTTTTGAGGCTGCCTATTGGCAAAGTACCTGTGTTTCTGGGTCCTCTGTCTGCCAGAGAGCACTGAGATTTAGGGAGCTGCAGAGTAAAGATGGGGACACCTCACTGCTGTTCCTCATTGCCTGAGGGTGATAACAAGGAGGATGGGCAGAGTCTTCTTTGCATGGCACAGAAGAAGACCAAGAGGTGCAATGAAAGGAAAAATGCATAAGTTGCAGAAAAGGAAATTCAGATTAAATGTATGGAAAAAATCCTTCAGAATGAGAGCAGACAAAGAATGGCACAGGCTTTCCTGACCTCCATCCTTGGAGATGTTCAACTGGTCAGGCCCTGAGCATCCTACTGTAACTTTGAAATTAGCCTTGCTGTGAGGTAGGTGCTCTCCAGAGGGACCCTTTATCCCAAATTATTCTGTGATTGTGTCAGTGCAGAGACACAGAGACAGACATCTGAGATCTAGTTTACAGGGGGGAAGCAACTGTGATAAATTCACTACTCCAAAAAAGTAGAAATGCAGTGCCTTGGACTCAGCTCAAGCCAAGCATGCCTGAGCAGTAGCTGCTGGAGTGGAAGGCTGGTGACAGTTTTGTAGCATATGAATTTTGAATGGATGAACTCTGAGAGTGACTGAGAGAGAGCTTGGTTTGTAACCAGCACTAGTGAACTACTCATTAGTAACCCAGTGGTGCTTATTTGTTCCTCTCTCCTACAAGGATCCAGTCAAATAGAGGAACAAGCCTTAAAGAAAGGCAAGTTACAAAGATAAAAGAGACAATAAAGCTGGAAGAGAAGTGTGTTGCACACTTGGGGATAAGGAGAGAAAATAATGCCAAGGGCTTGCAGGAGATGTTTTCCGGAATTCGTTTCACCAAGGGAACAGCCTGCTATCTCCTACTGAGGGAAATAAAGGCGTTTATCAAAGATATGTTGGTCTTCTTCATCAATGTTCTCTTGGACTGCATCTGGGAGATGGTGCTGCTCTTTGTGACAGAATCGTGGCTGATGGGACCTTTAATTCCCTCTGTTACTAATTACATGGTGTGCTAAACCATGCAGGTCAACTACTCTTACACTGGAATGCCTCTCAATGTTCTGATGGTCAATTCTTGCTGTCTCCAGGTTTTAAGTGGTGCGGAAGACAGCTTTGTTCCTGTCCTGGGACACTTTGTTCTCCTGCTCTGCCAGAGCCCCGTGGGAACATTATTGCTGACTCCTTCCTGTAATTGCCTACACGTGGCAAAGTCAGGCTCTCAAGATTAGGGACCCCAAATCACATTTGGTGGGGTTTTTGCCTTTTTTCCCCTCTTTTTTGGTCTCTGTTCTCATTCTGTCCACAGACAATAAAATACACAGATCTCTATCAGTTTAATACTGTTAGGAAAGTAAAAGCACAGGAATTGCCACAAAGAGAAGAGAAGGGCCAGGGGAGGAGGCGGGCTGGGTGTGGTTCATGCTCTCCCATGAGCACAGGGCTTGCAGTGACTCACTGATATGGCAACGCTGAGGCACGGGGAGCCTCTCCAACATTTCCAGCTAGCAAGATCATTTATTGTAGTGAAATGATTCAGTGACCTTAGGAAGCAGCCAGAGGCTTTCTCTGGAGACTGCTGGAGAGGCAAAGTAATCTAATAGATGGGAAACTGCACTGAGTAAATTTTTTTCTTGGTCCTGTTAATGATCTCAGCATGCACAGCTCATTTCAGCACTCTGAAAAGAGTTGGCAAGTTGCTCCTGAGATTTTCCAATCATTTTAGGGCTGGTATTCAGTTACCACTGAAGATTATAAGAGATATTTTTGCTGTGTAGTGTTAACTTCCTGAAGTGATTTTTGAGACCTTTTGTAACAATAGGTGTGGATCTTTTACTTAAGGTCACTACAGAGCACTTGAACAAAATTAAAATCCACTCTAAGGCAAAATTAGATAACCACTGTGAATTTGAGCACAAACTGCACACAGCTTGGAGCAGAAAGAAGCAATTCAGACAAGCAGTGGGTTTAGGTCACTTCTGAAGTTTGTTACTCCCAACTTTACAATTCTAGAACATTTTTTGAAGTTCATGCAGCTGGGCTAAATATGAAGGCACAGCACATGAAATAGGAGCTGGTAACATCCAGGACAAGCAGACAGTGTCTGTCCAGAGAAAAAATTCTGCACCTTATACATGTCCCTTTCAAACCTGCGCTTAGGAATGGTTGCCGAAAGTTCCCACATGATTCAAATGGGAATTTGCCCTTTGAGCAGCTCAGGTGACATGGTGATTCCTAGAGTTACGCTGGAGCACCCACAGCATTGTGGGGATGGTTCTCTGTTCCATCTCTGTAGAAACTGCTGATTTCTCAATATCCTAAATGTCAGGCCAAGTCTTCTACTGTCTGTAGAGCTCAGCAAAGCTCTGGTTTCATACCAGTGAAGAGCTAATACCAGGAAACTAATGCAGGAAAACTGACACGGGCAGCTCACTGCCCCACAGCATTTTACCTGGGGATACTTTGGGGCTGTTCAGCCAAAGCAGGGTTTGAAGTCTCTTCACCTTGTGAACTATTTCCACAGTCTGTCAAAGACAGGGACAGAAAATGGATGGGAGCAATGTGTAAGAGCATGTTGTGCATCCTGCAGCTGCACAAAGCCCTTTCCTATCCTGTCCTCTGTTTCCCCTCTGTGTTTCATTACATGGTGGCTATGATACTAACAATAGATGTTTATCCAAAATCCAGCCATTTATTTTATTATTTTCCCTAAGAAGTTGTTTGCTCCAAATGAGATGACTGATTCAACATTTTTTCCCCTTTTGAAGAGTTTGCTGAATGGGAGTGAAAGAAGCAGCTTAAACCTTGCATTCCAAGTAGTTTCATGTTTCTACTTTTTTTTTTTTTTCTGCTGTTGTGTGACTAATAGATGTTGTAATGGTTGCTATAGTCATGGCTGAAAAGTCCCTTTGCACCAGCTCTTTGTATATAGATAAGTGAATTTTATGGCTTAAAAAAAAAAAAGCCTTGGTGAGTTCAGCTATTGCTGTCAGCAGCAGTCTCCTCCTCTGGGATGGTCACTCATTAAAGGGATACTCAATCCTCACTTTTCCACATGTGCCTCAGAGAAGCTGCATGACTAAGTCTTAAGGCTAGTAGCCAGTATCGCCCTTTCTCTTGATGTTGCTTTTCTCTATTTTCCTGTACAAAATCTTCTAGGGATTCATTTCTATGATTTGACTGCCTTAAGGGATCAATATATACTAGTAATTTTGTGTGCCCAAATATGCAGCAAAGTTAGAAGATACCATTTTTATGTCCAAGGTAACTTATGAGAGCATCTCTTGCTTGTACTTAAAAATTAGATAGTTCAAGTATTTTACATTTTAAGTGAAGGGACAGCAAAATTGTGTAAACAGCAGCTAAGAATGGAAATCACCATTTGCAATGCCAGAGGACTAAACCATAGTCAATACATGTGGAAAGGAGAGAAGGCTCACCAGGTGAAGAGGGGATAGTGGGAATTTGTTTCCCACTATACTGAGCAGGGTGCAGACTTTTGAAGCTTTTTTTGAGCTTTTGAAGAAGGTATGAAAACTGCTGCCAGTTACAGCACTAGGACACTATTTTGGCAGCACTCTTCAGGTTGTAGTTCTTCATTTGAGCCTTTCCAGATCAATTTGCTGCCTTTGTCAAGGTGGAGTCATGCAGGTGGAAGGAATGGACAAGAACATTCTGACTCTTTCTCACTTTGCAAGGACTTCTGCTTAGCAGCTTTGAAGGTAATTGGAAAGAGTGTAAAAAGCAATTTTCACTTGTTTTTCAACAACAATTAAAACCAGACTTCTTTTGCTACAAAATTAGATTATCCCCAGAGAAGCAAGGAACTAAAAGGCAGCTAGAAGAAAGGTAATTCAGAAAACAGCAGTAAAATTATCCTGGTCTCAGTGCTTTGAAATGATCTGTACAGCACCACGAGTCCATTGTTTCCAAAAGGTTAAGATGTATAAATAACACCATAAAATAATAAAATCACTGCAGGATTCTGCCCACACAGATACAAGTCCAGAGACTTTTGTTCAGTGCAGAAAAAGCTGCTGGGCTTCTTCATGAAGCACAAATGGACAAGCAAAATGAATAGAAAATGAAAGACAGGCTTGTCCTGTGCTGAGAGGAACACAAGGTGTAAGGAAACCCAGTGGTGCTTACCAGACTTCTTGGTGCAGTTTGTGCCACAGCACGAGAGCAGATACGTAGGCAATCACTGGAGTATGTCATCAGATTACCTGAACATTGCTGCACTGTGTTATTAGATAGGCTGAAAACTGTACTGTATCTAGTTTCAGATGCACAGCCCATCTCCTGAGAGGGCAGTGGTTTGTTTGGAGCAGTCTCAGAACAACCTGCAACACCATGCCACTCATGGGGTTGGGCTTTTACAGCAAGGTTGGTCTGACATTTGTCCAAATGAGCAGAGGCAGAAGGACAGTCTCCTCTCATGATTCAGTGCCAGATATAAAAACTGGAGCCAGCAGAGCTAAGTAGCCTTGGCAGAGCAACACGGTAATGCAGCTGCACAGCTTCCAGTACCTCACCAGCTACCTTGCTTTATGGAGGCAAACCCACTTTTGGTGAAGTGCGGGATCAGGTTGCAGGAGTACCTGACAAGTCAGTCAGTCGTCCTGCAAACATGATTCAATCACGGGAAGAGCAGAGGTCAGCCTCAGAGCTAAAGAAGAAACCAGGCATCCTGGGCTACTAGTTTTGCTGCCTATTATTCTGTACTAAAAAAACTACTTGGAAATTTTGTAGGTATTGTAGACACGGTGCTGTGCACTCTCCAAATAGCTGGGGGATGGGTGAGTGTGAATGGAGAAAGAAAGTGAGGCAAGGAACATGACATGGGGAACAATGCTCCTGTCATATCACTTCTAGGAAATTAAACTGTTAGCATGTGAGGACCTTAGCTGCAGCAGAGAGTCCACTGTATTTTCACAGAACAAGGTGTTGTCTTGTGCCATTGTATTGCATTACTAGAGTTACAGGGGTCCTAATGTGAATCCATGCTGCCGGTGAAAAAAGGTCTGCAACACAGTTCTATCCACAGATAGAACCAGGAGAAAATATAGGGAGGGTGCACAGGAAAATGTGGGAGGGAATTCCAACCCACATGGGTATTGTAGGTGTCAGACCAGCTCACAAGCCTGAGGAACTCAGTTGTGTTCCTTCTCCTGGAGGAGATACAATAGCAAAGACAGGCAAAACCTATGAGAAGAGAGATTTTCTCAAGCCAGTCTTGAGTAAGAAGTAGCTTAGATGTGCACTAGTGTGACAGATGAACACCGAATGAGAAAAGAGCATGCTGGCCACAATATTGACAAAGATGCAATAATTATCACCTGATCATTACAGGCAAGGACTGCCCATGTGGGTGGACATATCTGTCTGGATTTGGCTTGTTGCCACTTTCCATAAGGCAGAAGTGCAGCTGGCCTTTATGAGTTTTGCAAAGGACCTACAGAAACAGTTGCTGGGGACTGCTATGAAGGCCAAGGATAAAATTTTTGAATAGAGGGTGTCGGAGTAGTTTTTGTTGGGTTGCAGCAGATGAGACCAATGGCATGGAGAGAGCTGAGAAATTCCAGGGTGTGACAGTGTTAGGAAGCTACACCAGACTGGCAAACATAGGCTTACAGCTGGGATTCTTCTCTCCTAAAACCGAGATAGGACCTGGAATCAAAGAGATAATCAAGTGCAATCTGGCACTCCTCAAATTGTGTAAGATCTGATCTTGTGTCACTGTTAACATTTCCACCAGCCTGCTGCATACTGAGCCCAGCCCAACAGGAAGAGAGCTATGATTTCTCAGGAGTAAAGAAAGCTATGCTCTGTTGGAAAGCAAGCGACCAGAACAGAACTCAGCTTCCCCCACACACTCATCCTTCCAGTGCCCAGGCTGTGGAAAAGTTCCTCTCATTCTTGAAAGTATGGCAGACCAAATTAGTTAAACTTTTACAGCTCTGTCTGAACACTTGAATCTGTGAGATAACATGGTCAGTAGAATGAGAAACACACACAGGATCTCCACAGCAGCTGATTATACCAGAATCTGGCTGTTCGAAGCTAGGGCACGGTTAACTGATAGGAATTTATTTTGGAATTACCTGCAGCTGAGGATGAATTTGGCAGATATGATACTCCACCTGACCATGGAGAATAGCTGAGCATGCTGTCAGAGATATCAGAAATGAGTCGGTTCCAACAACTCAAAAATTAGAATGCATATTGCAGCAACAGAGTGGGAACAAGGAAAACAGCAATCATAGTGACACACCAAATTGCTGTTCTGAAGCAGAGGCACGTGAAAGACAACTCATTTAGCAATTACACATTCTTTAAATCACAAAAGGGAAAATCACAGGATTGTAAGGAAAAGAAAAGCACTACATTCAATAAGTGAGTGTCAATCCATGAAATGAGATTTTACATGCACGTGATGTTCATGCCAGGCAGATCTGCAAAATTAAATGTACTTATACCAGATGCAAAGGCAAGATGAGAAGTGGAATATAAGATCAAGAGACAAAAGGACTGAATGCCTTAGGCTTTGAAAACTAGCAAAATAAGACAGCAGAATGTCCATACTCTAAGGTAATTTTTAAATTGCATCATGATATTGTCAGTAAGAGACTGTAATTTTTAAACATGGCCCACAAAAAGCATTCCAAATAAAACTTTAGATAATCCATAGAAACCAGCTACTCCAGCGAAAGCATGTGAATTTATGATCTTAGTCAAAAAAGCCACAAAAACAAACAAGCAAACAAACTCCACAAAACAGGACAGATAGTTTATATGGTCAGAAAGATGAACAAGTTAAGCCAAAATTTTACCCAGACCTACATTTTTTACAGCATCAAAACTTTAATGCTGATATACTGCCCTGGTGGTTTTGCATCTGTGGAACAGCTATCATGAATTTTACCCCAGTGAGTTAATATGATGTCTAGAGCATTACATGTTTTGCAGAGTGTCTGATATGTTAAGACAGAAAAATTAAAGAGGTCAAAAAAGTAAATAAAAACCTAGACTCCACTGCCAAAGAATTATAGCTCACAGCTTTAATAAAGAGATACCAAGAAATAAAGTGAAGTATGTATTTTCATATACTCAAGCATTCCAGAAAGTGATTAAAATGAGCTCAGGGCTCAAACCTTTCACTTGGAGCTATGTTCTTCACATAGCAGAAAAAGACACATTCCTAGAATTTTATGCAAAAACACTATTCTGGAGAAAAGAAAAAAAAAATGAACAAGAGTATTGATACTATCCTGTTCAAGAGTAAGTCATTCAACCACAAGGGTCTCAGCTGAGAACACAGCTTAGGAGCTAATGCAGACATGGATGAATATCAGTTTCCTCAAGAAGAGAAACTGAGAGGCCTGGCAAAAATATTTACCCTATGCAATACAAGTGTGTGGACATGAACCTCATGTGGCAGTGCCTCTGAAAAAAATCATGCCCCCAACTGCATCTCTCTGCTGGAAATAACCAGAAAACTAAAACAGAAAATGAAAAATGAGAATATTGCAGCCAAATCACTGTTCAATTGACACAGAGGAAAAACTAAGATGGTTGCAGGCTGTTGAGTAAGAGCTGTTCAAGAAATTACCATCTCAAGAGGAGGATTTGAATATCCCCTCAGTAAGGTGGTACGATGGTCCGTGTGTCCATCCTTGGTCTGTGCAGTACAGGCAGGAACACACAGCACCTCCCAAGCACTCTGGCAGAGACACCCTGAGTGTCTGCACTGAGTAGTGGCCTGAGCCCACGAGGGCAGGAGTGATGTAAGATACGTATTTGTAGCCTGAGAAAAAAGAGGCCAAGACATTAATCAGTGTTCCAGCTTTGAGGTGAACTCTGTGCTAAGCTGTCTGGTTTACAATCTGTGGTGTAGATATGTCTCTGTTATATGACGTGACAACCAGAGAAGCCTGCAGACTATGTCACCTGAGACAGCGCTCTAGAAAGAGGATATTTGGAAAATGTAGGAACCCAAAACTTCTTTTAAAAAGTGTTTTTTAAAAATTGGTCACTGAATGTGACTGAAGCAGCAAAGCCAGGAGAACTACACCACCTACAACAGACTTCTTATCCAGAGCAGTACAGAATTCAGAAGTATGGAAACTGAACAAAAATATGAGCTCATCAGCTGGTTCAGATCTCAAGGGATATTCTTCTCTCCTAAAACCGAAAAGCATTAAAGAGAAACAAAGTATAAACAAAACCAACCAAGGATTTAAAAGTACTCCCATCTCAAAAAAAGTCCATCTTCCTTCTAAGACCCAGATCACAGGGGAGGAGCTTCCACTTTTGTATACTGAATGGTGAAAACAGCATAAGCATTTCAAATGACGTTGAATGTAGAGGCAGCCAACTTGAGGATATGTCAAGACAACGTGAAAATAAAAGCTGGTCTCATTGCTTATTGAAAATCAGCAGCATCCCCAGTGTATTTTCCATGGGCAGGAACTGTCTTCTTGTTATAAATGACACATCTATTTGCAGTGAGTTTATGCTCTGCATCTGGGAGATAAGCGTATTGCTTCATCCTACTGCCACAGCTATCAAAGAGAAAGGCTGAACTGGAAGATAAACATGTTTTTATTTTTAAGTTTACAGAATGTATTTGAAAAAAAGAAAAAAAGGCCAGTCTGGTGTGGCGGTTCTGGCTTCTTTTTTTCTCTGCCAAGGTTGGGATTAATACACAGGAAACATTGGTTTAATGTTTGGACTTGGATGTTTATTATTTCTTATCTATGTACAGACTCACAAGCTGTGAGCTTAATCTAGCAAGCTAGAGAAATGACGTAAAATGGATTGCTTCTAACTCTTTCCAAGATTATTTAAGTGATAATTACCCAATAATGAGATGACACCCACATTATTTATAGTTTTGACCCAATAATGACCACCCAAGACCTGCAATGCAGACCTTTTTCACCCATCACAGAAAACCACCTAAACCCATAAAGAAGAAGGAAGGAGAAGGTGAAGAAGGACGTAGACCACACCCAAAGTCCTCCATCTTAACTCACATATATTACTATATACTAAAATCCCAAAATCCAAGTTTCCAGAATTCCAACAGTGTGGAGCAATATTCCTCAAGGAGTATCAGTAGCATCTTGGTATAAACATGCACGTTCCTTGGTTCCTGTGGAGCAGCACCATGAAACTCTGCAGCAATAAAAGTGGGACAAGAAGCATGCAAAGGTATACAGCTGCAGTGGACGAGAGGCAGGAGAGTTCCCACAGCAGGGTGAAACTTTCAGTGTCAGAGAAAATCACGAACTTGAGGCAAGGCACAAAGGCAGCCATGGAAGATAGTGCAACATTGGCTGTTGGTGGGACAGGTAACTCAGCCCAGGTAAAGCTCCACTGACTGCACTCGACATCATTTAAAGGTTGCCATCACTGGAAGATGACACCAAAGAGCAAAGGAAGAGTGATGGAAGCACTGACTAAAGAACCCTCTTTGTGTGCTGGTAAAACAATGCAAGAAAGGAGCCTGACGTGGTGACTGCTCTGTGACAGGTGACCTCCACGTGCTCCTGCAGCCAGCCACCGTGCTGTGGCACAGCCTGGCAGCTGGACAGAAGTGGGCAGCCCCTGCAGGGACAGCTGCTTTCCTCAGGTGCTGCTCAGCAGGGCTTGCACAGCCCTCTCCAGGGCAGGACCCGAGTGCAAGAAGCCTGTTACAGCTCCAGGCCTTTCTGCAGCCCTCGATCTCCTGTAGATGGTTGCTGATGAACTGTTGAAATCTATCTGTGCGTATGGTCTGCCAGACTGTCCTTCCAAGTAAGATTTCGCAGATGATATTGAATTAATTTAACCTATAGGTTCATGTAAATTGGTAATATACATAATTTCTTTTTAAAAAATCATAACCCTTTTCCTTAGTGATCAACACTCAGTACTTGTAAGGAAAATAGAGGAAATTTTGCAAATCCTTGCTAATTAACTCACAAAATACACGGCTTAATATCTCTTTCTAAATGTATTTTAACCTATCTCAGATGCTATACAGAAATAAGAATTAAATAGCAGATCTTCAAATATTATTTTTTCCTATGTTTTTGATTTTGTTTTGCCTAGTGTTCAACTTCCATGACATATCACAGCCACACTAGTAGTAATGAACAAGAGTCTAGAGAAATAAGTAGTGGAAAGCTTTGCCTGCAAGTAGTTAAATATGTGTGATTCTCTTGAACTTTTTTTTTGTGTGTGCATTATTATGAAATTATCTGTGACTTTTGTTAATTTTTGAAGTAATATTTCATTATTGTTTTAGCAAAGAAATATTCCATTTTCTCTAATGAAGAAAATTAAAACTCACTTTCCAAGCCATCTCATTTAGAAAAGTAATTTTAAAAGCAATGAGACTATAGTTTTGAATTGTGTAACAAATCAATTCATGTTTTAGAGCATACAGTAGTCAAGGGTGATTTGCCCAGCAAATTCCACTCAGTTTTCTAATGCAGCTTGTATTTTGTTTGTCCTGACCTTATTATCTCCATTTTCATTGTAGCACAGTGGGAAAATACATGAAGACCTAACGTTTCTTATACAGGTTTTTACTTCTGATTTACTGTGTTCCCTTCTCCTCTGTACTAACATGTCATTTGAACCTGTTTACTGCCCGCAGTTCATATTCCTGAATCTGGTGCTGCCTACCAGCACCCCTCTGTGGGAGCCTGTTTCCATGGAGGATGTTTTGCTTCTTTCTCCCCCACAATCTGAGTCACAACATGGGACAGTGGGGCTCTGACTATGGCAGAGAACCACACAGCCAAATGTCTCAAGTGCTCCACAAAAACCTGCGAAGTCTTCCTTTAGAGGTGATAATATAACATAAGAAAGTAAGATCACAGGTGTTTTATGAATAAGTAACCTGAGGACATGGCGGGTAAATCACTTTCCAAAGGCCATACATATATGCAGAGCCAGAAATAACAATAGAATATATTATGCTTTTAAAAGTCTATGAACTAGACTATCAGGTAAATTTTACTTCTCTCACTACTCAGTAGTCTTTAATAAATCCTTAATTGGCATAGCTATAGTGACCTTCCTGAAAAGACTGAAACTTTCCCAGTTTCCAGAAAGAGAAAACTGACTCGCCTTTTCTCTCCTTAGCAAAGGAAACAAAGTTTTTCGTGCATGGGATCCCTGAGGATCAAACCCAAAACCATCTCTGTATTATCAACCCTGTGTTCAAACAAATCCAAAACAGCCCCATATCAGCCACTGTGAAGAAAATGAACTCTACCCCAGACAAAACAACACAATTTTATTAAGCTTGGCTGGTACTGAAATTCAGAGTAGGGCAGCCACATACTTTTAAAGATTTCAGGGAAAACCTGTTGGTTTTAACAGACATACCTTGGTGGAGTTCTTTTTTCAGTCTGCCACTGAAATAGGAAAATGCTGATAGCCCAACCTCCTTCTCTATACTTCCCTGGTGCAACTGGTAAGCTCTCAGAGATACCAGAAATATTTGAAATGGTTGAGCACCATTTCTTCTGAAGTGATGGAGCAGACCCCTCTTTTGCTCACCTTTCTCACACACAGAGCAAGAAATATCTAAATAGGTAAGCAGTGACTCAAAGACCCCTCAACAGCTGCTGAGCTGTCCAATCAGTTTGGCTCTGGGAATACAGAGCCAGAGTGGGATCAGATGTACGAAGAGCCTGTGAGCAGAGTTACATGGCTATAAACTTGGTACAAGAGGAGATTGAGCAAAGCAAATCAGATGCCACAAGCACGATTTGCTCGCTGCTGCTGATGTCTCTGTAACATCACAGGCTATCTCTAAGCTATATTTTCCACTGCCTTGCTGGCTTGCAAAACTTTTAATGGAACAAGTTTTTCTGGCAGAAGAACACTGATTTTTATCTTTAATGAGCAGCCTCTCTATCATTTAGCTTTAGGAAACAGCTTCCTGGTTGTAAACTGCTTGAGACTGCTGACAGCCAGGCAACTTCAAAAGCAGCCAGGAGCAACTTTCTTGCTAACTTTGGGAAGGAATTCAAAAATGCTGAAATGTGCAGATGGCTCTGTTATGGAGCACGAGCACTCTGCTTTCCAACATGGAGAAATGACGAGTTGGGATATCAATGATATCAAACTTCCCCAGGTATGTGTCTGTGTCTTAGAAATTTATTTAGTTCTGACCAGTCATCTCCACCACTGATCTTCAATGCTTTCTTAGTCATCTCTGACTCATTGCCTTTATTCTCTTTGTCGCCTTGAGGTATGGGAGAGGGTTTTGCTAGAAAATATTGGGAAAATATTTACATTTCCATGTGTTTCTCCTTAAACATATAATTGAAATATACTGTTGATGCATGAAAAATAGCAATGCTGCAGAAGCACTGTTTTCACTGGTGGATTAGGTGCAGAGATAGCAGAGGAAAAAAAGGTGCCTCCTGCTGTGGGCACTTATGTAAAGCTGTTCAGAACTTGCTTTTTGCCCTATGTAGTGCTTTTTGAGAAGGAAGCACAGCACCCACAACTGCCTTGCCACTGTGAGTGCTCAGTCTCGCTGCAGATTGTGCTCCAGCTCCAGAGCTCTCTTCCCACATGGAGGCAAGTCTTGTCATGAGCACCTAGGGAAACCTTGCTTCATGATCTTCCCTTCCCTCTCTCCTTTTTTATAGCTCTCTTAGCTAAAAGTTTCAACCTTGCTCTCCACTGAAAGCCCACACACCAATGTCACCTCCCTGTCCCTCAGCTCGGCATATTTCTGCCATATTCCTCCTGCTGCAGTCCTTCAGCGTCCAGCTCTGCCTTTCATCTCCTAGCCCTGCCTTCTTACTGGATCCCAGCTTCCTCTCTACTCTGATAGTGCTGTTTGCCTAAAGCCTCCATTTTCCAGGATGTCCCCTTCCTTGCCCTTCAGCCCAAGGTCACTTCCACCTGCATTGCAGTCTGGAGGCTTCACTGACACCCTTCCCTACACTATCCGGTGGCTACCAGGGGAGCGTGGGAGTTTTCCTCTTCTTGGTTGATGTTCTTACTGCTGTCATGGCTCTCAGTCCTGGGATTAGCAATTTAAAGGAAATTTCTACTTAGCTTTTGTATCCCTTACAAGAACTTTTCCCTCAAAATCAACCTCAGGTATGGTAGATGCTTTACAGCTTACTGCCTATTACTATATTGACTGTACCCACTGATGTACACTGATGCGATGTGTATTTGGATCTTTGGGGGCTTTTCCCCAATTTTACTTTTATTGCTCCTTACTCTGTTGTCCTTGAGGCTTGGTGTTTGTTCAGGGTTTTGGGTTTTTGTTGTTGCTTCTTATTCTGTTTGACTGGTTGAGTGAATGGCAACAAGCTCCTGGCCAGGCCTTCCTGATGCTTGGGGGTCTGTGGGGAGCCACAAAGATCTGTGGTTTTCCTGCCTTATCTCCACTGCTCCCTCCTGACAACCAGCATCACCTGCCAGGGTGCTAGAGGCACCTGGGCTAGAGGAAACCTAGCAGAGATCCAACTTTTCTCAGCTCCTGGACAAGTTCTTCTCTTCCCCAGCCTAAAATGTGGCTTGCTTTGCTTCTTCCACAGCATGTGAGCCAGACAGACTGGTTTCAAGAATGGCCAGACTCCTATGTAAAACATATCTATAGCTCAGAGGATAAAAATGCTCAGAGGCACCACAGCAGCTGGGCAATGAGAAACACCAACAACCACAACTCTCGCATCTTAAAAAAGTCCTGCCTTGGGGTGGTGGTTTGTGGTAACGATTGCTCTACCTTGGATGGGAGGAAGATCTACCTGAGACCAGCCATATGTGATAAAGCCAGACAAAAACAACAGCGTGAGTATGAACATGGCAGTTCATTGTACAGCAGTTCATAAGTGAACACAGCATAGCAGAAATCAAAGTATAGGATACCCTTTGGATTACCCAGCCTTCCTTCTGCCATTCCTTATATTCCAATGCAACTCTTGATTTAGAACAATGCATTTTATACTTCTTACTGTTGGGGCGTAGTTATTTGCTTGTTTATTTTCTGGGATTTTTTCCTAATCATTTTTTAATCTCTATTTCTGCTGGTTAGGGATTGGTTCCCAGCCTTTTCAGCCATGAGGGAGGGCCCTGAGAAAGCTGTGCAGGGCAGGCAGCTCCCTGCCCTGCTGTTCCTGCCCACCCACGTGTTGGCTTTACTATTACAAGAGTAACTCAGGAGGCAAGTCTTGCACGAAAGAAGTTGCTCATAAATTGTGATGACTGGAAAATAGGCCCCACAGTCACATCACTGGAGCAAGACAATGCAAATAGAGAACATGAGCTGCACACGCATTTTTAACTAGACTATACCAAACAATTGTGATTGCTCAGTAGAGCTAGCACATACTGATTTCTGGATCTGATGTACATTTTAGCTAAAGAAAGATATTACTCAGGCACTCACTGAGGCCAGAACAATGTTGTCTAGAAACACATATGACATTCCAAACACTGACAAGAGAAAAACTAAAACCAACTATGATAATAAATGATAAAATTGTTATAACATTGTAATACAGAAATAATTTTTGAAAGTTATATTTAATAACAGACAGAATAAAGGCAATTAGTTTATTTATCTTGATTTTTGCTTATGTTTGGAAGTTTTTTGTATAGTTTCTCCCAGTGTAATTTCTGAGCACCAAACCAGAAACAGCAATCTGCCACCAATGAACCACTGTATCTCATGGGATTCATCTAACCAGTGTTGTATAGAAAATGTTTCCCTCTATCCTTGCTCCAGGGAAATGCTGTCCAAACTGCAATGGACCACTGCGACTCCTTTCCTGCCGAGGCCACGGTGGTTACCCAGTTACCAACTTCTGGAGGCATGAAGGCCAGTTCATATTTTTCCAGGTTGGTATAAAGTTACCTAACATTATGCATGTTAATTTTAAAGACTGATGTTTTGAGTTTCATTTTGCAAGTTTTTTTGTTCCAACAAATAGGGGTTACTGAATATGACAAGGTCAAATGACTATAAAGAGAAAAAATTTACACAAGGTCCTAAGCAACCTGATCTGACTGTGAAGTTAGTCCTGCCTGAGCAGGAGGTTAAGCTAGAGGGCCCTTCCAGCCTAAATTAGCCTATGCTACTATGATTTTACAGCACACTGTATGTTTTATTTAGGCTTCTGTGAAAACTTATTGACTTTATTGATCTTGAAGGGTTTTCCCTCAGGTACACAGGAACCAACAAATCCTTGTAAGTTAGAAATACCATGTTATCTCTTCTCCTTCTCCAAGGCACTACACATAATCATGAGGCAACTTTGGAACAGGAAATGGTTGTACCCAAGGGACTGTCTATGGAAAATGCCATCTGTGTATTACATGTAACTTATATCTGGAACACAGTGTATGCAAGTCTTTAAATATTGGAGCACTATTTCTGGAAGCTGTAGTCCTAGTTGAGTAACATAACCACTTTCCTGCTTTCCACTCTCTCGCTTATGTGCAGGCTAAATAAAATTAATTCTCTATGGAAGCTAATGGAAATTAATGTTCAGTAAACATGTCTAAACTGTGAGAAGAATTAAAGTGACTGCAGGGACACTGTAGCCAAGCTGCAGAAGACCTCCTGGCTTCATCCGGGACTCTACTGGGGAGACTGTCTTCTACAAATAAATGTGGCACACTGATTTTATAATTTCAGAGGGTTTCTACCCCATCCCACTTCATCTGGGATATGTTTATTATTTGATCTCACAGTAACTAAATCCTATTAAATACAAAGTATTAAATTAGGCCATAATGTGTGATTTTAGCCTGTGATATAAATTCTGCTCCCTTAAGATTATTAACAAGGTTGCTTCTACCTTTAATATACCTTTAATAATTACTTTCTAAAGTCCAAAGGAGCTCATGACCACCCACGTCCAGAAACAAAACCAGAAGCAGAAGCAAGAAGATCAATCCAAAAAGCAAAGACAGCTTTTTCTCCATCTTCTCTACGCCTAAAAAGAGTCCAGGAGATTGAAGTAACTCTTGCTATTGGTCAATGAAATTTTGGTCAAACGGTCTGTGGTTCAAGGCATGGTGGAGTCTATGTGGGCTTTGGGTCTGGGTGGGAGCAGGCTTTACATCTCCACATTCTGCATGCCTGTGATCAGCCCAAGAAGGATCAGGGCTGTCCTGAACATCCTGCTCCCCTTACTGCTGTCATCCACTGCCAGCACCCCCTCTCCAGAGAAAACCTGTGCCTGGTGGCAGCAGGAGATTACATCTACACTGGTACACAAAGCAGGGCTGCAGGGCAGGCTAAGTTTCATCACCATTCACGTGGAACTTCCTGTGCATGAGTTTCTGCCCATTGCCTCTTGTCCTATTTCTTGGCACTACCAAGAAAAGCAAAGGCATCCTCCACCTCTGCTTATTCCCCTTGAGTTCTGACAAGGTTAAGAAGGGGGTGTATAACCTGTACCAGGTTTGCCTGGTTTGAAGGCAGAAGAGTGCTTTGAGGGACTTCCTGAAGCACTGATGTTAAAACATCAGCTCTGATGGATGTGGAAACACTCGTGAAAGCATCTCCAGAGATCCTTGGGATTGCTGCATGCCTGATGGAGGGAATTCCAGCGACCTTCCTTGCAAAGGCTGTGTTACCCTCAATTGTCATCACCAGTATTCACATGCAGTTTGTCTTTTGATATGTTAGGGGTGGTGCATTCCCCCAGCCTGGTGTAAGGGATAGTAATCCATGCCCTTTCAGCCACAGACAGAAGGAATAATTCTTCTGGGTGGGAACAGATTTCTTAAGTAGATGACATGGAGAAGCAAGGGGATCTGGGAACCCAAGAAGGAGATAAAATGTGCACACAGGAAGTTAAACTTATTTGAATAGAATGTGAATTAGAAGTTGCAGCTATTTCTACTGGAAATACTCAGGAGGACACTAAAAACCAGAACCTCTCGACACATGTGCCTGGGAACAAAAACATAAGAAAAAACAGCTGATCTGTCTAATTGTCTAACAAATATATCAACAATGCTTTTCCTATCACTGGTTTAGTTCTGTCTCCATGGACACTGAAATAGTTTCCACCTGGGAAATACTACTGAACCACATGGCTTTCTTTTATAACTGAGCCTACTGGTCAGCCTACTTGTTTAGGTTAAGTTTCCTGTAGATCTGCCTTCATCTTTCCCTTCCTAAAACATCTGCCTGAGGCTTTCACTTTCAATTGTGTGGGAGTAGAAACAGACTAAAGATGTCACAAGTGTCTAATAGGAGAGCCTGCTCTTCAGCTGTTCTGACTCTGTACAGTCAGACTTAGATCATTTATCCTCATTGGCTTTCCAGTTCATGGCCCTCCAGCAGGTTTTCCTTGGGAATAACCCATCATATTCATACTTTGCCAAACTGGCTATGATACAACTAACTCAGGAGTCTGATTTGTCACACAGAACTTGTGTCATTCAATCTGCAAAAATATACTCTGAAAAGATTCAGTTTTAATGTGTTCAATCTACAAAATGTATGCTGAAAAGATTCCATTTTAATGTGCTCACAAGAGATCAGGGACAGGAACTTCAGAAAAAGGTATGAGCCCAAAATAGAGCAAATTATATATAGGATGGTCTCTCCATGGCATCTATGGCGGGTCTGTAGCTACACGTGGGCTGGGTCTTCACCAGACTGTTGGAACTTTTTCTCATGGTGAGTGGAGAGCAACTGAAAGGAGCTTTACTGCTCCAGCAGTCCACAAAATCACTATAATTAAATGGATGAAAAAGCAGAATTATAAAGAAGAGAGACCTGCAAGTACTCATCAGAAATGAATGTTCTGAAAGGAATTAAAGTTTGCATAATTATAATCCAATAATTGGAGCAATTAAAGAAGTTGTGAAATATCCAGAACAGAAGACCCAGAAGAATAATTCTTGTGTGCTGATCCCTACCTGAATGAAATTTCTGTTTGTGAAGTAAAAAAATGTAAAGAATGTAAAGATAGGAAAAATTATTAATTAGAAATAGACTCTAGAAAAGCTGAAGAAGAATATTTTTGTAGCAAAAGGATCATTTCATAACAATTAGTATAAAAAAATCATACTTAGCTTTTCCAATCTCCATAGGAAAAAAAAAAATCTGTGGTCACACACGTATTAGCATCATTTCATTTTTAGGTCCTTCTTTAGTATATGCTAGCAGTGGACCCTAAGGGCTGTGAATGCAAGGTCTAAGCAAATCTTTCAGTGTAAAACAGGCTTTTGGGCAAAAACTGCTGAAACGAACTCAAGAGCCAAGAGCTGGGAGCCTTGTTTAGTTTGTCCCTACAGCCCATGGGCACCACCCCAATGGTGGGGGAGGCTCTGTTATGCCATTTGGTTTGTTACCTGCGTTCACAGAACCACAGAATGGTCTAGGTTGGAAGAGACGTCTAAGACCATCAAATCCAACCATCATGTTAGTTGAGTGCCTTTGTAAACAGCTCACAGAGGAGACGTGCTACATAACACCTTGTTTTACTAACGCATGCCTTGCTTTCCTAAGTCTCTGACAGGTGCAATGCTGACACAGGAGCCTTTGCCTTTGCTTCTTTCCAACCCGGATGTTCACATGCCACCTGCTGATTTCAGGGGACATTTAGGCAAAATCTCCCACGAGCCAACGCTGAGCAGCTGCTCCGGGCCGCTTCCATACCCAAGGCCAGCCGGGGAGGATGGGGCCCGCAGAGAGGCACCAAGCTGGAGCCGAAGCCTGTCCCCCAGGAGGGCCCCCAGAGCCGAGAGGCTGTGCAGTGTCCCTGCTGTGCCCAGCACAGCCCCTTCTCCCCAGCACTGCACCCACCTCAGCGCCCAGCACATCCTGCCCATGACAGAGGGCGGCCGTGACCCCTTCAGGCCTGACGCGGGCCCTTTCGGAGATGGATCATACGGGGCCAAACCTCCATTGACCTTCAGCGGCGGCAGCCTCCCTCCACCGCCCTTCCCCGCGCCTCAGGGAGGGCCCAGCCCTATGGCGGACGGGGCACAGGCACGCCGACAGCTCTCGCTGCCTCCAAGGGCGAGCGGAGGGGACAGAGGTGGGGGAGGGCACCAAGTCTGCCTCAACTGCTGCGACGATGACATGTTTTCTAACCTGTACCCATTACGGTGACTGGGTTCAAACGTCCCTGCTCGCCCCTCCTCTGGCAGTGGGTCCGATTCTCCACAACATAGATGGGGAAGTGCTACAACAGGTCTCACTTTAGCTCCTCTTGCAGGCCCCAGAAGGGGCTTTTGTACCTAAAGGCTTGTTTTTGTTCCTTTTTATTTTACAGCCTTATTTTCCCCCACTGTTTCATGGATCTAATAAAAGCTATCAGCTCCTCTCACAGACTGCCTCGTTGCCATTCTGGTTTGGTAGCATTTCAACCCTCCTCAATAGACAGCTCGTTCAAGCCTGTGGGACTGTTGGAAGGTGTAGATGGGTGATCTCAAGGACCACAGCTGTCATGTGTAACCTTCTGCACTCTTCCAGCTTCTTCAGGCAGTCCCTCTTCAGACTGCACCAGCCTTGCACACGTGTTGTATAGAGCTGGATGCAGGACTTCACATGGTATGTCATGAGAATGGAGTAGATGGGGAGAATCCTCCTCCTCCACCTGTGGCCACATTTCTTTTGATGCAGCCCAGGATACGTTTGGCCTTCTGAGCTGCATATGCACACTGCCAGATCGTGACCAATACATCAACTGCCCTAAGTCCTTGTCCACAGGGCTGGACCCAGTTTCATATATGTATATATTCAAGGTGCCTTGCTGCTTTTTCCAGGCACTTTTCATTTCTTTAACTGCAGACTGTAAAGAACCCTTTAGCATCTGTTCCATACATCACCCCCTTTGCTGACCACTACCATAAGCTGTATTTCAGCAGAGCCCATCAGTTCTCTACATTTGTTTAAAAAACTAGGGTGCCAGATAGGAATTTTCTTGCCTGAACTTAGTAGATCAGACACCTTTGGTAAAGATTCCTGTACCTTTCCCGTAACTGACATCTGCATGACTTTGCTGCATGACTGGCCTCTGCTGCTCTCTGGACTGGGTTTCAGGGGCCACCAACCTCCCCTGCAGAGGCAGGCACTGACACACACCCGTGCTGCCTCCTCTGCAAGGACGAGCTGAGGGATGTCATGTATGACGTATGGAGCCGCATTTCAAGACTGGTTCCTTTATCCACCAAAGGAAGAAATAAACCTTTCATTGGTATGAGTCTGGGAGGACAGTATTACAAGTGGTAATAAAAATGTCACAGTACCTCAGAATGGGATGTATCATGTGTTCATCAAATAGATTTAGTCTTAGCACTTTTTTTCCCCAATAGTTTTATCTTTTTGCATTCTCTCCCTTTTTTTTTTTTTCTTAATGTCTTTGGAAATATATTAGTTGCTAGGGAAACCACTCTCCTGGTGACGGGTGTAGTTCAGAGACATTTACAAGACAAGAACAAATTGTATTTATAGTGTTTCAAAATGTTTATTGGAATTTGCAAAACGGGATGCACAGTGATTTGTTTTCAGTGGAAAAAAAATGTAAATGTAGATCACAAAATAACAGTGTACTATTGTACATGAAGGTCAACTCACCAAACTTTTTTTTTTAGTCAGCGAGTTACTCCTACACTAATTCCAAACTTGGCATGTTTTATGATATTTCAGATCATTAACTCAAAGAAGGAAACTTTGATCAGCATTTGTAACAACCTCTAAGACAGAAAAAGAGGAATTTATAGGAGCCATGAACACTTGTGTTTTAGGAGGTGAGCTGCAGGATTAGGGACAGGCCCCTGGGGCTGGTGTCCCATAGCTGGGATTCCTCAAACCGGCCACACAGGTAAGGGACTGCGCAGGGCATGGCAGTGCATGACAGCCACAGAAATCTGGCTCTGTCTCATCTTCTCTCCTCTGAATTTCTTGCCTCTCTACTGCAATGCTGCCAGCATCACCTCTCAGCAGTAGTGCCATTCAGATGTGTGGCTGGGAGGCTCCTTGGTAAGAGTTTCCACACCAAAGTTCTATCAGTTCCCTTTACACTCACCAACCACTTCCTCTGTTTTTAGAAACTTCCATCAAAGGGGATTTGATAACAAATCCTATTCCATGGCTTCTCTGTTCTAATTCCAGTTGTTAGCATTTTTTCACTCATCTGATTTTATTTCCTGCAAATCAACCATTTCTTCAAGACTTTTAAGATGGGTAGCATCCAGTTACTGTTTCAGAGGCTTCCTAAAGGCCCATTACAACCAAAGCTCCCCAGAAGATAATTACTACCAAGCTTTCTCCCTGCCTGAGAAGGAAGAGCCTTTTTGTTGGTTTGCCTTTGAGTCTGAATCAAAAGGCTTCCAAAATGAAACCTATTCCTGTGATCTCAGCTCCCCTCAGTAGCACCCTGCCATAGAAGAGCCATGCTTTCTTGCAGCTTCCATGCTTGTAATCCTGCACAAGCAGGACTGTCCTGCAGTTTGGGGGGACCCCCAGCTCTTGTTCATGCAGTTGTCATCATGCCCAGCCTGTTTCCAACAGAAACACATTTCAGGCTCAAGGAGGACAGGTTATTTTACTTTTAAAAAGGAGGAAACCTAAACCTTTATGATTTTTCTAAGGTTAAACACAGAAAGCCTTTCCAGATTTATAACCTGTCAAGGTCATTTTGACCTTTCCAAGCTCTTGAAGCAACTTCTGTGCTGGCAGCAACTCCCTCCACTTTAGGTACATTCAGCACGGTGGGTCTATATAGCACCAAATTTATCTCTGTTTGGCTAGAAATACAAAGAGACTGATCCCATCTCTGACCTTCACAAAAGTTAATTTTTCAATGTGTTTGGGATATGTGAAAAGAAACATATATGTATCATTGCTTTAAGCCTCTTTTAACCAGCTCTAAGGTACTGTGCCCAGCTGGGCAGTGGTAAGAATAGTAGAATCATAGAATGGTTTGTGTTGGAGGGGACCTTAAAGATTATTTAGCTCTAAACCCCACTACCATAAGCCAGGACACCTTCCACTACAGCAGGTTACTCAGAGCCCCGTCCAGGCCCCCTCAAGGTACTCGAGGGTGCTATAATGTCATCCCAGAGCTTCCTCTCCCCCAGGCTGAACAGCCCCAACTCTGTGAGCCTGTCTTCATAGAAAAGGGGTTCCAGCCCTGTGATCAACTTAGTGGCCTCCTATGGACTCATTCCAACAGGTCCATCTTTCTTGTGTTGGGAGCCCCAGACCTGGATGAAGCACTCCACTCTGGGTGGAGTCTCATGAGAACGTAGTAGAGAGAGAGAACCAGAGGTGAAAGAACACTGGATGCACCATCCTCTGATCCTATATTTAAGAAAATATAATGAACACTCAGGTTATTCAGATTAGCTTCATGAAGAAACAATTGATCTGTGAGTACCTGTGGTTACCACCCATAGGTAACCCTGCAACTTTGTTCTCTGCTGCAGAAAATTGTTTTCTGCAAGACCCAGGTGCAGCAAAGCATTAGAAAGCCAGCAGAGATGCAAGGAGGTCAGGATGTGGATGATTACTCAGGCAAGATGGTTTGTTCTGGCTTATTGCTGTTTCTGACAGCTGTAGCTACTGCCAAAGCTAACACAAATCCCCATACATGGCATGGATGATCTACACTACATTCTTGAGGTCTTAGCTCTGAAAGCACTGGCCTCACTACCTAAGGGCTAATTCTTTGGGAGCAATCTTTGTGCCTGCTCTGAAGCAAGTATTTTTATATATAAGGCTCTTTTGAGGCCATCAGAGCACTACAATGTTCCTCAGAATCCTACATTAGCCAGGCTGTATCTTACAGAAACATAACTTTTATGTTTGGAGGATTTTGGCTCATGCAGCATTTAAAGGTAAAATAGATATATAATGATAAAGAATTACCTAAATAGAATTGATCTGTGAGTACCTGCCTACATTTATTATAATTAATTAATACATTTATTAGTGTATTTATCCTGAGAACATCAAATTGAGAAAGGGTAATGTTTTTGTATCAGTCACACCAAAGGGGGAATGAGAAAGCAGAACAGGGATTTGACCCACATCCCTCCAGCCCTGGGAACATACACTGTGTTTCTTCCAGCCTTCCTCTCCCCAGGACCTCTGCCTCTGCATGTGAAAAGCACTGCAGGTCAGACTGAGCAAAGACATATTTTCCTTTTCAACACCCTGTACAAAGCTCCTGCCCCTGGGGAGATTGGCAAGGCTATGGACTATTTTCTACACTATGGTCCTAAATGCATTCTATATTTTTAAATGAAACAAAGTTGTCAAACTTCTAGTGGTAGAACACACTCCAGCTGAGGAAGCTTTAGAGGATACACCTCCATTCATTGTAAAGAGCTTTTCTTTCCTTGTGGCCTTTAGTAATGTGTGTCTGATACTTCTGGCAATTTTGCTCTGCTTTCTCTCAGGGTAGTATTTTGGAACTTTTTAATAATTATGGTCAAGGAGTTAGTGTTTTACTTCATTGCAAGCAATATGTAGAAGTGACCCCTGTGGTGGATCTCAGCAGGGATACAGCTGGGAAAAAGCACTGTACTGAATCAGGATCAGTCAGCATAGATTGCACAAGTCAGGTTCAACTGCTTCAGGTATTTAGATGTGCAATTCCAATTGCTATTTGTGCTCTGCTTTCATTACTGATTGCATCTATTTTACTCTGACACCAACAGACTTCCTTAATTTTTCTTTTTAAATGAACTGCGTCATTTCCCATCCTCCCCTGCCTCTCCTGGGTCTCCATGCCATGTAAATCCTCTTCCTCCCTGAGCTGCTGCTGTCCCCAGGCACTAAGGGGTTTTTGTATTCCACAAGGTGAACTTCCCCCAACATTGTTCATCTCCTGAAGCAAGGAGGAGTCACCACCAATGCAGAGGAAAAAGGTTAGGGAACACTTAAATAAACCAAACATACGTAAATCCATGGGCCGTGATGGGATGCACCCATGAGGACAGAGGAAGCTGGCAGGTGTTTTTGTGAGGTCACTCTCAATAATCATTTAAAAGTCATGGGGATTTGGAGAGTCTGAGGACTGGAAGAAAGCAATGCAACCTTTGTCTTCAAGGAGAAGAAGGGGGATCTGGGAAACTACATGGTCCAGCTGCACCTTGAAATGTGCAAAGGTAATGAAAAAAATCCTCTTCATGACTCTTTGCAAACACATGGAAGACTAAAAAGCGTCCAAAACAAAAAGATTAAGGCCAGTCAGCATGGATTTAGGAAAGGGAAATTGTGCTTAACTGACCTCAGAGCAGTTACAGTGAGAGGACTGGCTTTTTGGATGAGGAGAAAGCAGTGGATATTTTTTTATCTTGTTGTTAGCCCGCCTTTTAGCACAGTCTTCCAAAACATCTCAGACACAAGCTGATGAAGTATGGGATTGTTAAGCAGACAGTGAAGTGGACTGAAACCTCAGCTATTTTGTGATTCTGTTAACACTTAGGATCAGCCATAGCTCTTCTCATACCAGAGAGCTGCAGTCTCCAGATGTTTCTGTTTGAATTAGCCATGTGCAGTGTGGCATATCTGGAAAGTCATCTGAAACGTGGCATATGAAAGACACCCTGGGGCAGCAGGACACAGCCTTTGTGGCCCTGAAGACAGCAGCATCAGCAGTGTGATTGCCACAAGCATGCTTTGCTCTCCTTGTTGGATTATTTGATTTGTGTGAGCAATGTGAGATGATCTCCTGTACAGCACAGATAATCTCTTAGGGGACAGGGCAAGCAAGGAAGATCTTTGTCCAGTTTTTCACTCTGAGCTCATTTCTGCTGTTTCCAGTTAGTAAGAGAGGAAGCAGAGCTGTCTTGGAGGGCGTGTCTCAGATGAGTGTTTTTCATTTCTCCAAATCAGTTGTGTCAAGATATAAATTTCACATCTTTTGGCAATTGTATAATCAGTGATGTGGCTTAAGTATTCTGTTTCCAAGGGTTGCCCAATCTATTTGTTCTTCTGAAGACAGACAGTCATAAATAATACAAACCACAGCACAAGAGTGTCCTCTTTGCTCAATGCTTTCTGTGCCTGGTGGAAACTGTTAAGCGAAGGTCAAAGCCACATGGCAACTGGGCATCCAGCTCCTTTTTGCTTCTAGAGGAGATAGCAATTTCCTGTGGCAGGATCAGGTCCCTCACTCCTTCACCTCCCGCAGAATGTCTCTGCCAGGACATGGCATGGGCCAGTTGGTGGGGCCTTCTGCCCCAAATGCCAGGAGAGAAGTGGAGGCACAAGAACTTGCTGCTGACCTCATGTCTGCATCCTCTCCCCTGGCACCTGCGGGTGGCAAGGGGAGGTGGTGGCAGCCTTGTGCTGGGCTCTGGCACCTACAGCAATGAGTAATGACTGCCACAAGAACAGCTGTGACCAACCTAATGTCTGTGGATACTGTAGACATTAGGTGTCATGAAAAGCTGTTTGCCAAACATCCAGATTTTCTCTGCTCAAGTCACAGCAAGGACAGGAGGTAACAACCCTTATCTTCAGGGCAGACCAGCAGTCGCTGTGGGCAGAGCAGTATTCCTGGGGGCAGGGCCCTCCAAGCTGACAGCAAAAGCAGCAGTACGTTTCTGGGCACAGAAGGGCCAGTTCATGCTCATTGCCCATAGACTTCCCTGATTCCTCACAGAGAGGAGTGGGATTCCCTGCCTGAGAGGCTGGAGACGGTAGGACAAGGGGATGCACATGGCACGACTAGAGGCTCACTGACTCCTGCACTTGGAGGAAAATCTAGGGGCAGGAGGAGAGCAGGAGAAAAAAGAATTAATGTCTGGTCTTGGGATGGGTGAACACAGGATGAACAAACAGACCTTGGCCAAAGTGAGTTAAAATAAAAAGTAAAAGGATGGTGTCTTGCCAGTTTGCTCCACTGAAGTCAATGATACATACTGGTCTTTGTATGCACAGGAGAAAACTTTAGGTCAGACTGTAATCCTGCCCTGACCTTCCTGCACTTTAATGCATTTTATCACCCCACTAAGAAGGACAGAACTTTCCAGAAGCCCCAAATACCTGCCAAGAGCCACCCCTGGAGAAATGAAAATCAAAACCTGTTCCTCTTTGCACAGATGGGTTAGTGTTTGGTGTTCCAAGGCAGGGAGCCAGTGAAAGGCCTCAGCCAGCACAGCAGGTATGGCAGCTCCCTGCTGATGGGGGATTTGTGGCAGAGTGCAGGATTACTGGCGCAGATCATCACACCACTGGCATTATGGAGAGTGACAGATCAAACACACAAAGCTCACCTGAGAAAAATTACCCAGCAGGTTACTGGGCTGCTGGTAAACTGCTCTCCTCTCTTCCTCTTGCCCAACACTGGGAATGGGCAGAGGGAAATTTTTCCCTCCAGTTCAAGCAAGGTATGTTCTGGGGTTTTATTATTTTATAGCTCAATAGTTAATAATAGTTGGGTAGATAATTTAACAGGAGTTCTGGTGTTACTTGAGTTGCTCTAAATTAACTGAAGCACTTATTCTGAGTACTTTGATGCAATAATACTAAAACTCTTGTCATGCACCAGCCTCCTCTTGTGAACTTCCAGAAAATGTTCCTTCACAGATACTGAATTATTTATAGCTTAGCCCTGCTCCCTCCCAGTGCCTTGTGGAGCCCTTCCTTGGGGATCAGAGGAGTTTGCCTCACTTGTCAAATTCTCTGTTAACATTCGCCATTAATGCCTTTATTACTGATAAATGTAAGGAAGAAAGGTTCATCTTCAGCCAGATGAAACTAATCTCCATAACCACGATTTGCTCAAGGAGACCACTCACAAGCATGTCAGTGTCCTTCCTGCAGCATGGCAGTGAGTCCCAGAGCCACAGTGCCAGCTCCCAGCCCTGGCAGCAGGAGGAGAGTGCTGCTCCGTGGCACACAGCAGCTGGGCTGGGGTGGCCTCGGCAGCTTGGTGAGCTTGCAGACTCCCCACACAGCAGATCTTGCCTGGCCCCATGAAAAAGGTCTGGTTTTCTCTTTCCTGTAAAACTAATGCTTTCTCAGAAGGTCCTTTCTAGGTGCCCACCAAGGGAATGCTTCAGTATTTTTAAAAAGTTGGTCTCTTGAAAGCCCTATTCTTGTAAGAGAAGAAAACCTCATTATTCAGCAAGAAGCTTAAAGTTTTTCTAAGCAGATCTTTTTAACCTTGTCAGTGGGCTTTTCTTGGCCACCCACACTCCCTCAAAAAACACATAGCTACTCTTCTCCAAGCCAGATGAGTCCTTCATAATGGAAACCTGGTGTCTTGAACTACAGCCTCCTCCCTCCCTCCCTCCTGTCATTGCACAGAGTGGACTTACGGTTTTCCACACTTATTCTCAAAGTTTAATTTCACTTTTAAAAGCTCATGCAAAATTTTACCTACTTGATTAAAATCTTGGTCTTACATGGCAGAAATTGTGAAGCTGGGCTTGGCTTCCTCTGCCAAGCTCTCTCTTGTGAATTCTTTGTGTTCTAGTAATGGAACTATATTAAAGTATTATAAAGATCATTTGTGATGATATAAATAAAACCTGAAAATAGATGTTGTACAGCAGGCTTTCTTCCCATGGAGATACCAGAAATGTGTCCCTTTCTTCCCATGGAGATACCAGAAATGTGTCCCTTTCTCCTATTGCCTACTTTCACCATCAGAACTTGGTGCAACTGAATCTTTGATCCATCTGTCAAGTTTATCTCAAAATTGGTCAGCAAGTTCAAAAGCTTTTGGTGGGATCTGTCAGACATGACAAGATGACTTAACATTGATTGTGGAGTTGAAGCTACAGAGGGTCTGAAACCACTACACTAATTTGGGAAACAGAAATTAGCGAACATGAAACCACCACAACATTCACTTTGTTAGAGAACTCTCTATATAAAAGGCTCTACAGAAGGATCTGGAAAGGCTGAATTGATGGCCCAAGGCCAGTGGTCTGAGGGTCAACAAGGCCAAGTGCTAGGTCCTGCACTGGGGTCACAACAACCCCGTGGAGAGCTACAAGCTGGGTGCAGAGTGGATTTTCTGTTAGGTCTTTTGGAAAACCTTAACTTAGACTTATTGTAACCCTGGGGTAACCTTTTCTCTGTTCAGGTGCAGTAAGTTTAAGCTTGGTTTAGGTTACCATTTTTCTATAGCAAACCATCTTCAAGGCCTGATGAGAAGCTGAACTGCAATTTTAGGACAAGATGATCAGGAATGCTGCTGTGCTGAAGCTTGGTGATCACCAGTTGATAACAATGCAGCTCATTGTTATTTTTTTAAATTCCTGTGGGCATTAGTAATGACATGCTGACAATACACTGTATGATTATAGTCTCATAAAAGACTCTAATTTGAGTCCTTCAAGAGGAAAGAAGAAAAACTTGATTCACTGTGTTCCACACACCCAGACAAATATCCATCTTATCATCAGATTACTTTTCGTGGTAGTTTTTCAGGTTCTACAGACTTTGGTGGGTTTTTATGTGAAATGTTTAAAAAGGCACTTTTTAAAGAGGGAGCAGGTTTCAAACCAAATTGCTGGCAACTATGTTAGCCCCCCACGGTCTTCCCCCTCTATTACCAGTGGGAAATGTGCCTGACTTTAATATCTGTAAGTTTATTTTTCCCAGACTTTACTTGCCAGATCACCATCTGTCTAGACACTGTCAATTGCTACTGTGTGTACTCAAGGCAGGTGTAAGGGTACTCAGTATTTTCGTTCTCAATATTTTTGTGATTAAATTTACAGGGAAAACAGATCTAACCCACTACATTCACATTTGTCATTTAAGGCAGATGCCAAATCATCCAAATTGAAGACCTTTGCATTGATTCAAAGTACAGAAGTTGTGACAAGTACCCTGAACTTCAAGGTTCTTCTTGAAGGTTGTATAATAGGAACAATATTTTCCTTGGGTATCCCCTCCACACCCCCAAAAAATCAGTGACGTGTGGGTAGGCCACACCCATTGGGATAAATCAGCTAGTAAAAAAACCCTAAAGTCCCTGATATATATACTCTTAATGAAAACTGGTTGTAACTGATTATTACTTTCATAGACATTTTTCAATTTTCCTTTATATGAAGACATTTGTGTATTCTACTCTGCACTAAGCCACTGGATCCTGTTCCCCAACCCTGAGGTGCCTGCTCCTCAAGCTGTCTTGAAAGCAAAATTTAGCTCTTTGTGTGAGCACTCTAAGTCAGGAGGCAATGGTAAATGGGTTCTAGGGACAAAGGTGAAAAAACATTTTTTGTAGGTAGGTTTTTTTTCCTTGAAATACACAACTGAGAGCTAATAAAACTTAACGCCCCTATAAAATATCTTAACTGACCATCCCAGGTTAATCAGCTCTGAAGTACTTGATCTAAACCAAATTTCTTATCAATGTAGATAGGAAGGAGCTGCCTGAATGCTTCTTGCAGTAAAAAAACCCCTACAGTATCCTCTTAAAAAATATGATAAAAGGATTGCTCCTTTTTGCTCCCCAAGGACAGCAGGTGATGCAACATCACTTTGGTGGAGATACACACTTTCAGCTCATGGGTTCACCTCCCTGCTCTCACTGAGGCACCCCATTCATATCCATGTCTACCAGTTTTACAGGGTTTCTGGGGAGATATTTGTTATTCCTTATTAAAGCTGTTCCATAACAAATAGATTACTTGCACATATTGCAGGGTAGGATGTCCAAAACCCCCAAAAGAATGTCTGCTTGCCCCTGGCTGGGGCCATCGACCTTGCCCCAGGAAACAGACTGAACAGAAATGTTCAGAGCAGGGCAGGGACTGAAATGATGGCCCCTGCTTTGAGAATGTACTCTCCAAGTGGCACTTCTTTTCAGTGTGTCATCCTTTATCATATAACTTTTCAAACTGGCTGACTCAGATCCCATTTGGAAGCCATGATTCTGTGATTCAGATAATTAAAATCCCTTCTAAGAACTGACCCTTCTGTTTATTCCCATTTGGTTGTGTTATGAATGTCTTCCTAGTGCAGAAACATCAGGAGATGAATGCTTGTCAGACTAAATGTAATGTGCAATGATTGCTTGGTCCATTTCCTCTAGTTTTCCTGGAATGTTCTCAAACTTTAAGTTGTAGGGGAAAAGAAATATACTTAGTTTATGAAGTACAAAGGAAAGCTTCACACTGTGGCAAGCCACCTCACAGCACAACAGCAACAGTGTGCACTGCCCCTGGAAACACAGGAAGCTGCATCCAAAAGCTCTTGTTTAGTACTAAGCTGCAACAACCTGCGGGGGCAGCACTACCTGGGGAATAAAAATTTTAAAAGAGGAAAAAATCAATCAAGCAAATTCCTTAAAAAAAAAAGTTTGCAAACTAAACCGGGCAGAACTTTTGTTTTAGCAACTTTAGCAATCTCTTACCCCTCATGGAAGTAGAATTAATTAAAAGAAATTTACTTAGTGTGTACATTTAGTATGGAAACCTAGGGGTCATGGTGCTTGTATGTAAGGAGAAATTCATTCCTTCAGAAATAGAATGTGTGGAAAAAATGTCTAGTCATCTTGGCCTTTCACATTAAAGAAGTATTTAATTTGGCAGGATTTAATAGTCTTAGTTTCCTTACCTCTGAATCATATCCAGCTGCTTCTCATAGAGCATTCTGAGACTAAATTAATAAACATCCTACAGGTATCTTCAAAAGATGTCAGAAAACTTGCAGTTGCCAAGGAATGATGCCAATCCCAAAAGATGCAGGAATGTTGTCTTCAGAAGCAGTCATGCTCCATGCATTTATTTCTATTCATACTCTGAACATGTGTTCCATAGAGTTGTTTTATACTGTGAAGTTAACACCTGTCTGTTACTGCCTTGAATGATAGGTACACACCAGCACAATGCACCTTTCAAATGGGCTACATTGCCAGAGCTGAAAGCAGTTTTAGCTAAGAGAGAATGCCTTTATATATCCTCAGAAGTTCCATTCAATAACAGAGTCTTTCTCTTCCCAATCCTTTGTTTAAGTCAATATTATATAGGACTTCTGGCTCCAACAGTTATTTTAAGGACTCAGGAACTAGAATTTAGACAGGCCAGAGGCAAGGCAAAAGTATTAACTGTTCCTTTTAAGCAAACAATTATGCAAGTCATTTTAATAAGCAAGCTGCTAGTCTTAGCATAAAGGACAAAGCTTGAATCCAGACTGAGCAACAATCAAGTGGAAATCTTTGATTTCTCTACAAGTGTTAGTAACACTAAGTAACATAGTTAACAGTAATTTCTGAAATCCAAATTTCACAAATGTGTAGCAGCTTTTATGTTTTTCTCCTAAGTGACTGTAGAAAAAATGGTGATGCACCTCAGTACTTCAGCCATTTTAAAGCCAACAAAAAGTTTCCAAATACCCTGGCACACATTCCAGGGGAATTCTTTTGAATAAAAAAAAAAACCAAACAAAACAGACTCCATTGTTCTCTTCCATTAAAGAACCCCATGTAAACACCACATGTTTTTTATATCCTGATCAGCTTGGCTCAGGGATGTCAAGCTGAACTAGCAGCTGCACAATGTCTACTCTGGTCCCTTGCTCAGGGTGCTGAATTACAGTCTCTACACAAAAGGTTTAACTGATGCTAATCTCCTATTAGACTGAGACAAATCAGTGTAACATCTGATCACCTGAACATCTTCTCTACAAGAAATTGTGCACTGTCTTTAATTCAATGCATACAAGAGATCTACAGCTCCAAGAATGAGGTTTCTGTCACCTTTTGTAGCCCCACTTTGATTTTTGTAAGTGACCTTGTCTCAACTCCTTTAGTAAACTCTTGGGAAAAAGGACTGTATAGGTGCACACTTTATTCTTTTAGTCAAGTTACTAATACAATTAGTAAAGGACAATTTCACAGCAATACACTAGTTATACCAACTAATGTCATTATATGATAATTACAAGGACAATAAAACTAAATTATAAAAACATAGAGTCTCTAGTAATTAGAGCCTTGGACTACTGGAAAACACTGCACAGAATGAAAGAAAAGCAACTAGTCACCAATTTTTTTGCTGAAACAGGTGCTATTTCAATAGCTGCACATGAACAAACCGTAATAGTATCTGCTCATTAACCATTCCAAAACACAAAACTAGCTTGACTCTTAAGTCACTTAATGCAAGCATAGTCATCACACCTCAGTCTCGTATATAGAAGGCTCACATAATCTTTTTGGTGAAGGAATATGTCATATAATCTCAAAATAATCATTGCTTGAGACTTCTGTTGCATCAACATCTCTACTTGTAACTAGCTATGTTTTCCTTATGCCTAGACTATTACATGGCCAAAACAAGAAAAAACAAAAGGTCAGAAGAAGCAACTAAGTCTTGGTATAAAAAGAGCTCCGAGTTGAAAGGCTCCTCTATTATATCCAACTTGCTTGCTGGACACGACTGTACCTCAACTAATAATCAATATCATCACCTAACTGTTGGCAAAACTTGGACACTTCTCAGCAGGCAGAATCAGACCTTTACCTTTCACCCTCAGCAAAAAGTGTAGGTAATCAACAGATTTTCCTATTTACAAACTTTGCATTATTTCAAAACACGATGCTGATATTCTAAGCAGTTGCTTTTCCTCTGAGCAATGAGAACACAATAGGCTCCTTATTAACCATTCTGTTGTATGAAGTGATAGTGAAAGTGCAGTCTAAGGAGGCAGACCAAAGTCTTGTAGGCACAGCCTTACTACAATAACTAGAAACATCAACTTTCAGATACACACATCCTTATTGAGAACTCATGTACCTGAAAACTTCTCTACTTTCCTCAGATAACCTGTAAGTAATGTAATAAAAAGTCATTAAGAGGTTAATTCTACCTGTCAATCCCGCCTGGCATATAGTTTATGCATGGTAGCTCATAACTGATCACCATTAACTGTATGAAAATAAGGATTTCTTGGGAAAATAAGAAATTGCAAGGGATTGCATGTTCAAAATCATGATTTATTGATGTATTTTTTAATCATGTAGCTCCTTGCAAAGATACAGTTTATAAATTATAGAACAAGTATAGTTCTTTCCACAACTTTCACATTTTAGTCCTCAAGTCCAGGTCAGTATTTTGAAACAAGATGGTCAAAGGTAAATTATACAAAATGGCTTAAAAAAAAACTACACTAAAAAGCTTCAGTTCTTCCAGGATCCAAGATACACACATAATAAGCAGCATTACAATGTCTGCACTACACCCCCAAGCGATATATGCAGGAGAAGCAGCGTACAGTACCTGCACCAGACCTCAAGGAACACTTCATGATTAGCAGTACACAGCACCTGAACATCTACAGCAGCCTCAAAATTTATCTTAGTAAAACAAATGCTCAAAGGGTTTACAGCACGTGGCAAGGTTAGATGACGGGTTGTAGCACATTACAATCATGTCCAAGTGAGCCCTGCTTACCTGTGCATTCACACCAGGCCAGTGCACAAGCAGTACACACCAGCATTTCACCCCTGCTCTGTGACACTCCCCAAGCAGGGCCACGTACCTGCAAATCCATCCTACAGTACAAGGGAACAACTCATCGCCTGTATCCCTCTCCCCTCCAGGCACATCCCGTGGAGAAGGCAGGCTCCACTGAACTTCTACCAAGATCAAATTACACTGACAACCAACCGACACCACTGCATTGGTGGGGATGTACCTCTGCAGTTAAATTTTGTCTTTTGTGCTTGCTTGCCCTTGACTGTTTTTCCTTAAGGTTGATGTCAACACAATGCCAGATCTTAAAGGCAAACAAAATAAGTTTAATTTAAAGAAAACATTTATTTGAAGTTTTTTCAAGTCACACAGTTTAACAGATGACAACTTTCTCCCTTTTCATATTTCAAGTCTTCACCAGAGACCATGCACACTGTCCCATGGACAATGAGATTTTCCTATTGATTCCTTTTAAACGAATCAGTGTCTAGGCAGATGAAGAGTCACATTTTAAGCAAACTGATTTAAAAATATTTTTTAAAAAAACCCAACACAACAAAACTTTGTTATCAAATTCTCATCACAAATAAAAGGTGTTTAACACTCATAAGCTTGATCTCAAAGCAAAATCCCAGCCATTCACAATCAAATAGAACTTACTGCCTTCAAAAAATTTCCCAGAATTTTAAAATGCTCCAAATATATACACATTTATAACTTAAGTGCTTATTAGCTACAACCTTTTACTCATGCAAAAGTTGTGAGAGGAGAAGGTGTTTCTTAGAGTGGCTTTTCTGAATATGCAGTAAAACTCTTCACTCGTGCAAAGAACAAAGGGGTGTACATTTTGTCAATGTCGAAAGTAGTTACAGCTGTCTCACCAGTTGATCTGCAAAGAGCATTGTAAAAGTTAAATAAGACACAAGTTGCTCTTTGAATCCCTCATGCAATCATGTTCCATAGTAGTGTGTGCATCAAACTGCAGTTGGAATTGTGTCTTTTGCAATGCCTTGTTCTGAAAGCATTTGAGTATGAGCTGAATCACACTATACAGAATCCACTTCTACAATTATACCTAAGAAACCACTTTCCCCTTCCACTCTTATTACAAGCTCCAAGACCTGAGCAGTACAGAAACTTCATGCTGAAAAGAATGTCTGCAATATAAATTAGGTATGACAACATTAGCTTTTACAAAATCAATTTTTCTGTTTATGGAAGTTCTCTATACTCCCAACCCTCAGTAGTTTATTTTCTACATTTTATATTCCCATAGCTCAATAGCTGAGCTGCGTTCCTATAAAAACACTGAAAATTAAGAACACTGGAAGACAAGGTCTAAATCCACCCTAACCCTCAACATCAACATCTGGAAAGCCAACCTGCCAGTAATTAGAAGTGTCAGGTGCAGGAACAGTGGTAATGGCTCCTGCCTGGTAAGTGATCAGAACAGCTGGTCACATGCCCATATTCTGCACTGCTGAATTATATTGTTAATAACAGTAGAATTCTCACATGACAAGTACAGACATCTTTAGTCTGCACATCCACAGTGGAAAAGGTATATATCTTAACGAATACACACTTTCCACACCTCCTCACTAGCACATTAAGTCATTCAACCCTGATTCAATTCTAAAATCGAACACTCTGCATAAATCCTTTAAAATGCTAAAATACTCCAGTTATACTACTTAGGAAACTTCCTATTATCATTAAAACAGGTTACTAAAATCTTGGGATCTCTTTATGCAAAAGTTCACGATGGTATTTCAAACCAGGACCACTTACTGTTTTCATGACATTTTGTTAAAGCCACCTAAGTCTCAGACTACATTTTCTGTACTTAGTATTGGACAAATTACCATCACCTTTAATTCTACAGTTTAGTATCCTTCTTTGCTCGTTCTCCATTCACTCACCTGCAAGTGATGTGACAAGAATGATGTATCCACACAAGTTTGTTGAACCTCTGGCGCCCACTGGAGCACAACTGTAGTCCTACATGGAAACTGTGATCTGTTTCTTGAGCAGGAACTCGGCGGAAATACCTGTATTTGTGGTAATCAACTGGTTTCTGTACAGAGAAATAAGAAGTTTCATGACCTACAAAGAACATATTGTGCAACTTTTTACCCTAGGTAGCTGTGAGACCAGATTGGTAAAACTCTCATTCTTAAAAACAAGTACTATTGTTCCTTCAAAATACATAAATATATATGTTAATGATGGAAGAAGTTTTCACAGAAAGCAAAAGAAGCATGCAGGACACCACCTAACTGTGCATACTCACTGTAACACTTCCCACTCTTCACAAGTTTCTCTTGACTAGCACTTTGGTAATGAGAAGAACTTGTAAATAAGTTGATGAAATAATTCAGAGTTCAGTGAACAAATACTGCTTATCTAGTTTTACTAAATGTTGTGGAACATAAATGCACACAGTCAAATCTGTTCTCAGAAAATGATCTGTTCATCCTTCTTTCCTGTTACTGATGCTGGCACCTAATACCACCATAAATGGAAATTATGCCTAAGGGGGAGAACAACTGTTTAAATTTGAACCAGATTTTGCCTTAGTAAATTACTACAGATATGGGGACAAATGTAAGAGACATCATCATGCTTATTTATTTATATTTTATTTTTAAATCATTTACAAAATTAAATTAATTTTTTAATCTTTTGGTGTAAGGCAAATCTTTGGGTTCCTTCAAACACTCCATCTGAATAAAATCTTGTTAATCTATTTCTCCTCTATTCTATTTTTCTACCTACCTCTTCCTTCTTCTTCATAATTACAGCAAATACTTTGGTTTGATTGTCTGTTTCCTGGGAAAGGCGATAATGGCCAAGCAAGATTGCATCCGTTCTGGAAGGTTAAAAAGGAAGATAATGTCAAGAACATAAAAATATTCTATGTCTCAAAAGTGTGATATTCTTATAATACAAATATCAGCAATGAAACAAAGATTGACTACATAGCATAAATAAGCTGTTTATAATTTCCATTCAGTAAAGGCTCATTGATGATATTAAATGGTAAAAACATTTTGGAAAGTTGCTTCTAATTTTCCCAAACAGGACAGTAAAGGTAAGTTAGTTGGTTCTACCTAGCCTATTAATAAATATTTACAAATTTCTGGTGAACAGCTCAAACCTGTTTTCAAGTTGCACACGATTTTCTATGTTTTTATGTTCAAACATCAAAAAGTACTAATTTCGACATATCTTACTGAAATCTTCACTTTCCTTCAGTTAAGGAAGTGTGAGAAGGCCATCAGTAACAAAACAATATTTAGAAAGGATTGTTCCATCTACTTGCCTTAAAAATTTCAAATCACATAACCCACAAAGGAAATCTAATTACAATATCAGGACCCTAAAATGAAATATATATTTGCATAAAGATCAAAACTTTATGTAGTTCTTAGGAGAGAATTATAAACATCTATAACACAATATAAATAACATTGTTTTGCTAAGCCAGGATATAGAATCTGAGACAAAAGTAAATAGAAATTGCTAGGTAAAAGCAAAATGAAAACTGTAGAGCCAAATACTTTATTTCAATAACCTTGTGTTTTTAGTCCGTAAGCGAGGAACTATAGATTGAGGATCTTCAGGAGTTGTTAGCATCATAACTTGACCATCTGGAAAGAATCTCAAATACCTGAAAAAACATAATTACACAATGCAAACCTAGAAAATATATAATTTTCCTGTGTTTTTTCCCCTGTTTGTCTGCATTTAAAATCACAGGATGTTACCCAGAAGGATTTAGAACTTAATTGGTAATAGCATTTGAAAACACATTTCTTCACACATAACAGAAAAAAAGAGATCAGAAATCAAAAGACAGTTATGAACATTGAAAGAGGAAGTTATGAAGAGTTATGAGCACCTCTACCAAAACAAGGTCAAAACTGACCCTGCCATCAAAACTGACCTCAAGTTTCTGCATTGCTATCCACTGAGACCAATGCAACAAAATCTCAATGACAGTATCAGTACAGAATTAGCAATGTCATACTGACTGATTTTTACAGTACTTAAGTACCGTGCTAATGTTTGAAACTACAGCAATAGCCATCAGGTTCAATGGTTTCTATGAACAGCTTCCAGCCTCAGAAGGGACAGCAGAATGACACAATAAATGCTGGGAGCAGCAAGATGAACCACAGCAAAAAAAAAAAAAAAAAAAAAAAAAAAAAAAAAAAAAAAAAAAAAAAAAAAAAAAAAAAAAAAAAAAAAAAAAAAAAAATAGGCTGACGAAACAAATGGCAAGGCATTTTACAACTTGAGAAAGCCCAGCCTCTTGATTTTAACAACTGATTACATATATGCTAAATGACTAATCTTGCATAATCACATGTATTCTCTTTGCTGAATTGTGTCAGGTATTGTATCAGACCTGTAAAGCAAAAGTTGTTTAGGGAAAGAAATCTGTAGATAAATATTAATTGTTATAAGCATTCAAGCTTTTGCTACATAACATGGTTTAAGTGAGGATGAAACATGTTTCTAAGCTCATTTCTAAATATCATAATAAATCCTATTTTTAAAACCTACTCTCAAAAATTACACATTGCTTTATACACTGTAGCAATCCCATTCAGTTTTACTCAATGATTATTGTCTGTGATAGCCAGGGTGGAGTTAAAGAACTTAAGAGAGAAACATTTCACTCACTCATTGTACTACAGCTCTACCTGTAATATTCCACTTGGTGCCATGCTCTGTAGAAACCATCAAGAGACTGTTCTCCTTGACGTATGTATTTTGTCTTGCTGACATACACACCTACAGAAAAGGAAGATATGTGAACAAAAACTAAGAACATAAAATATTTATGATGAAAAACCCAATAATCTAAAACTTTTGAGTTTTGTTACTTAAATAGTTTTGTTACTTAAATACATGGAAGTTTTTATTTTCATCCCTTGCATCTTTCCCTTCTCTTTGCAGATATGCCTCAAATTGAAATGCACAAATTCAGATTAGACCTAACAACAACGTCATGAACATCAAACCCACCTGACTGTTTCTGTCACACACAGTTAGAACTACTTCCAAAAGTACAGCTTACCATCAAATCGAACACGAGGCCTTTCCAAAAACATGTCCCTCCAAGATGCATATGGAACAAGTTTATTGCAGCTCCTGCCCCATATTTTCAAACAGACTTGATGCCAGATTTCAGGATCTCTAGTGAAAATGAGAAAAAAGCAAACCCCATAACTTCCCTACAAACCCTGTTTAGCTTTTATATATCAAAGTAACACTCTCTTACTTAATTTAGATGCAACTAAAAGAAATTTTCTTGAACAAAAATAGCTCATATTTTAAAATCCTGGACTAATTTACTTAATCCTGGAGTGTTTGAAAGCCTTTTCCTCTTCCCAGTGAAAATGAAGAACAGAGTGTCATTTTCATCCAAGTACAGAACCTCAACAGTGCAGCACCCTGGCACTCCTCTGTGTGGCTATATGAGGATGACAACATAACAGACCATATTTTGGAGACCTGAAACCCTCATTTGCAAACAAGGTAGAGCAATACTTTCTGCAAGATTTTTATTACAGTTAAGTCATCTATATCACATACCATTTAGTAGTATATTCAAAAACAGATTAGCACTGTGAGGAGCTTAATGTGAAAATGTCCATGGGAAGGAAAAGCAGGATATAACTTAGTGCAAAGAGAAGTTTCACTCTAGATAAATTATCTACAATACCTGGCACAAATGTAAAATCCTCGACAAACAAGAGATAATTGCTCCAATGATCTTAGATCCAAGTCACTTGAAACCACCCATCGGAAGATGTACATTAGTACTTCCATAGGCAACGCTAAAAAGAGAAAAGAAATCCTTGTTAGATGCAACCTGTTGATCAACAGGTTATTCATAATTCTAGGTTTTGCTTTTGACTCTCCATTAAAAAATCCTACTTTTCACATTGTAGCCCAATGCCAGAGAACAAAATAAAATTAAATTAAAAGGTCACTATAGATTAGATATGATGTCCATAAAGCATCCTTTTGATCCTTTTCAGTTTATTAACTTCTGAAGCAGTTGTCATTTTTTTAAAAGTTTTCATTCTGCTATTAAAAAGTCAGTAAAAAACATACTACAACATAGGATTGGCTGGAAAGCAGAATGTAAATCTAGAAAGAGATCAACTTTGCTGCTCAAAGGACACATCTCCTGAGATCATTTTAGAGTAATGTCTGCAACATCTTGTGTTTACTGGCAAAAAAAGAAAATACATTTTCCCGAGTGTACAATGTCCCAGTTATTAAAATAAACATGTTTTCTTTATGTTTTGATTTGCTTTATTTTCTTTCCTTGACCACAACAAAACAGATCAGGCCAAGATTTCAAAGTGCAACTGATAATTTAAGATGCAGAACAAAGGCATTCTTAAAATCTGTTTTTAAGAGAGATCATAGTTCTCTACAATTTAGATCTCATAAGGAAGTCTCAGGATAACTGTCCTAGAACTGAAGCACTGAAAGTCATTTACCTTTAAAAGACATTCTAGCTTTATTATATAGTCTTTCTGACCCTAAAAACACACTTGTTGCAAAAATCTCATACAGAATCAGATAAAATCAAGAAATGTAAAGATGCATAGTCTACAAAACAATTGTCCCTTACTAACACTTAAAATTTGTAATAATAATTGTATTTGCAAACCAAACCACAAAGAACTGGAAGGAAAACTGGAATACACTTACTTCAACAAGTCCATTCCTAGAAGTTGCTACTTTTAAGTATGCCTCTGATCCTGAAAATTCTACTCAGAAATACTAATTGGAAAAAGCTTGTGTGATAAAGACAAGATCTTGTATGAGAACATTTGTTTACCTAGATTTTTTTTTTCCTTTGTATCTAACTACAGAAGTAAATAAAGAGATAATGTATGCACTTCATCAAAGGTGGCTACTGAATGAAGGAGACAAATGTTTTAATAAAGTGAAACATCTACATAAATTCTGCCTCTTAACTCTTACAGTGTAGCTTAACTCTTACCTGAGATGTGTGTCTGGCTGACATAAACTTCAGGCTGACAAAGTTTGACTGAAGATTCCTGAAGAGTTAACTGCTGCTGGAAATCTGTCAGGAGATCTGCCATTTTGTCATCCTCTTTGCTATCCTCAACACTAGAAAAGGGGCAATGCCAACACTGTAATATTGGACAAAACATACCAACAGATGTCCTCATCTTGGCATCGATCCACTGCCTTACTCTCATTCAATAGAGTTGTTTCTTATATGTTTTTAAAGCAATCTCATTTCATCGTACAATCAAACAACTACTGAAATATGATCAAGGTCATTAAGACATTGCTGGAAAGCCCCTGAGAGTAACAACTGGGGTTTTTTCATTAAATTCCCATTTCAGGGGGTTTTTTTGTATTTGAAAATTTTTTATTGAAATCACTGAAGAATTTCTTGACCTCATAAAAAGACAAATCTCATCTTTTACTTTGTCTAAGATATGGCATATGTAGGAAATAAAGTGTTGTTAATGAGAAGTTGGATTTTGTAATCCTTCTCATGATGTAAGATACTGGAAACAATTAAGGATTATTTTTCATGCTTGTGTTATTCACTAAACGGTGATCCTCAAGGGGTTTATTCAACAGTAATGAAGGAAAACTACTTTTGTACCTATTCTGTAAATAGGCAGAAATAATAAATTTCAGGAACCAGAACAAGATAGCAGAACAGAAACAATAAGCTTGCTACTCATCAGTAAATCTGAAGGATTACTAAGTGATAAAAGAACATTACCACATTAAAAAAAAATCTAAATTTAACTTCTATTCATAATATGATCTTTTAATAGCTGCCTTGCTTGCTTGGCCCAAATAACCAGAAACACACAAAACTCCTTGAGCACATCACAAAACAATTTCTTTCCCCTGACTTGTACAAGCTAATTAAGAAATCTTCCAGTCACTTTTTAATACTATTCAATTCTACTCCAAACAAGCTAATAGAATGAGCTGAGAATATAAGCAAGCAACTAGTAGACCTACCAATGGGTTTTGAACTATCATAGAGAAGACAATTATGTTTGGGCTTGTCCTAACTCAGACTACAGTAAGATGCTGCACTGAACATACCTTCTGTTATTTTGATGAACATGATGGTCAGTCCCAGTACTTACAGGCCACACTGTAAACTGTTTTTTAAGTCTAATTGTAATTTGTTTTTTCTCATCAAGACTCTATGAAACACCTACAACAGTAATTCAGAAAGCACAAACACTACAACTAAAATCTCTCTCTCAAAAAATACATCTCTACAAATACTGCTTTCAAACAGCAGACTAACAATTGAGACTACTGGTTGTTTTTCCCTCACTGCTACAAAGTGCTGGGAACAGTACAGCAACATTTAAAAAACCAAATAAAAATACACAGAATTGTAGAATCATTTAGGTTGGAAAAGACCTCTAAGATCATCAAGCCCAACCATTAACCCAGCACTAAACCATGTCCCTAACTGCCACATGTTCACATCTTTTAAATACCTCCAGGCACGGTGACTCAACCTCTTCTCTGGGCACCCTGTTCAAGTGCTTGACAACCCTTTCTGTGAAGACTTTTTCCTAATACTCACTCTAAAGCACACCCTGAGGCCATTTCTTCTTGTCCTGTCACTTGTTATTTGGGAGAAGAGACCAACATCTACCTCAATACAACCTCCTTTCAGGTGGTTGTAGAGAACAGTAAGATCTTCCCTGAGCCTCCTTTTCTCCAGGCTAAACACCCCCAGCTCCCTCAGCTGCTCCTCACAGGACTTGTGCTCCAGACCCTTCACCAGCCCCACTGCCCTTCCCTGGACTCACTCCAGCCCCTCAATGTCTGGCCCCCAAATGTGAGGGGCCCAGAACTGGACCCAGCTCTCCAGGTGTGGCCCCAGCAGTGCTGAGCACAGAGGGACAATCACTGCCCTGGCCTGCTGGCCACACTATTGCTGAGACAGGCCAGGATGCCACTGGCCTTCCTGGCCACATGGGCACACACTGGCTCATGTTCAGCCAACTACCAACCAGAACCCCCAGGCTCCTTTTCCACCAGGCAGCTTTCCAGCCACTCTGCCTCCAGCTTGAAGCGCTCCATGGGGTTGTTGTGACCCAAGCACAGGACCCAGTATTTGGCTTTGTTGAAATTCACACAATTTGCCTTGGCCATTGATCCAGCATGTCCAGATCTCTCTGCAGAGCCTTCCCATCCTCCAAAAGGACCAGCTTCAGGTCAGAGTCTCATGGAATGGAGAAAATGATGCCAAAGAAAATAATCCTATGAAAAGGTTTTTACATAACTATAGTGCCTGATCCAGTAGTTTTCTACTGCACAAATGCACAGCAAAGACTTCATGCCAGCAACTCATTCAGAAATGAAATTAATGGATGTAAATAAAGCACTTAGCTCATCTTGCATTCTTTTATATTAAGTCAACAGCTGCAATGGAGATGTACTGTCTTGAGGCAACAAGACTGAGCTAGTAATACCACAGGGACACAGTTGTGCTTTCCTTTTTCATTCCCCATGTTAAAACTCTTGATTTTTTGATGCAGCTATCAGCAGCACCGATGGCTGCTATGAGTAAGCAAGAATTAGGGAAGCTGTTCCATAAGCTTGTCCATGTTAGGCTGTGGGGGCTGGGACAGAAGTTTTGGCCCTCCTTAAATATAAGTCTTGGACTCAGTTTGTGCGAGCCGTATGTCACTACACATCCGCTGTACTGAGGCTATGCCGATGTGTGTAATGATGACAGACTAGACTACTCAGATTGCAATCTTTGACCTTCTAAATCTATTGCCCTACTGAAAATGCTATCATCTGGCCATGTCAGCACAAGAACACAAGAAATTCCTTTGCTTAAGATTCTCATTTTATTAGTATGAAGCTTTAACTAATTAATCTTTTTGCCATCTATGACTTGGTATATGATCCTAAATCTGAAAATCAACAATCAAAATCGTGACTGATGCTTTTTTTCAAATCAAGTAACAACATAACTATTTGTAATCCTTCCCTGAAATTAGCTAGCTCCAAACAAGCCTGTCTTTGAAAAATATAGTCTATTCAACTGAGAGCACGTATGTTTTCCAGATACTGAGACTTACAGCTGCATATTAAAGCAGAGTACTGATATCCTTCAGAAATAAAATGTCATATTTCAGTACTCCTATGCACTTAATTAGTAAAATTTCATACTTACCACCTCTTTCCAACTCCATCACCATCTGGGGACCGTGTATAGGTGATCTTAAACTCTATATCAGGTACAAGCTGCATGGCTAGACGATAAAACTTGATGGCTGAAAATAAAGATTTGATGTTCAAACATGTCTGATGCCCATACTAGCTTATCAAAGCAAAGACTGTTTTCAGAGAGATGGTTTCAGCTAAAATCATTAAAAAGGTGGAAAATGTCTTTGCTTAAAAAAGCTTATTTATTTAATTATATTAAATATATTCATTATATATTATTTATATATATATTGGAAAGCTTATTTAGTCTATACTGATAGGTTTAAATTCAATACAGAAGAGAAGAACATTAAGTACCTGTTTTCAATACTAAAAATCTCATGTACATTTTCAGAATAAAGAGTTATCTCAGATGTGTTTCAGCTTTTACAAATTTACCTTACTTACCACAAACTCAACTATGGAGTAGAAAACTTTACATTAAAACATTACTAACTCCTGATGTGGTTTGTTGCCCAGCACTTGCAAAGATTTCCCAGCAAGCTGTAAAGATTTTAGATGGTAGACCCATAACTAGCCATAAGTCAAATGAAANCAACAAGACTGAGCTAGTAATACCACAGGGACACAGTTGTGCTTTCCTTTTTCATTCCCCATGTTAAAACTCTTGATTTTTTGATGCAGCTATCAGCAGCACCGATGGCTGCTATGAGTAAGCAAGAATTAGGGAAGCTGTTCCATAAGCTTGTCCATGTTAGGCTGTGGGGGCTGGGACAGAAGTTTTGGCCCTCCTTAAATGTAAGTCTTGGGCTCAGTTTGTGCGAGCCGTACGTCACTACACATCCGCTGTACTGAGGCTATGCCGATGTGTGTAATGATGACAGACTAGACTACTCAGATTGCAATCTTTGACCTTCTAAATCTATTGCCCTACTGAAAATGCTATCATCTGGCCATGTCAGCACAAGAACACAAGAAATTCCTTTGCTTAAGATTCTCATTTTATTAGTATGAAGCTTTAACTAATTAATCTTTTTGCCATCTATGACTTGGTATATGATCCTAAATCTGAAAATCAACAATCAAAATCGTGACTGATGCTTTTTTTCAAATTAACTAACAACATAACTATTTGTAATCCTTCCCTGAAATTAGCTAGCTCCAAACAAGCCTGTTACTGTCTTTGAAAAATATAGTCTATTCAACTGAGAGTAGGTATGTTTTCCAGATACTGAGACTTACAGCTGCATATTAAAGCAGAGTACTGATATCCTTCAGAAATAAAATGTCATATTTCAGTACTCCTATGCACTTAATTAGTAAAATTTCATACTTACCACCTCTTTCCAACTCCATCACCATCTGGGGACCGTGTATAGGTGATCTTAAACTCTATATCAGGTACAAGCTGCATGGCTAGACGATAAAACTTGATGGCTGAAAATAAAGATTTGATGTTCAAACATGTCTGATGCCCATACTAGCTTATCAAAGCAAAGACTGTTTTCAGAGAGATGGTTTCAGCTAAAATCATTAAAAAGGTGGAAAATGTCTTTGCTTAAAAAAGCTTATTTATTTAATTATATTAAATATATTCATTATATATTATTTATATATATATTGGAAAGCTTATTTAGTCTATACTGATAGGTTTAAATTCAATACAGAAGAGAAGAACATTAAGTACCTGTTTTCAATACTAAAAATCTCATGTACATTTTCAGAATAAAGAGTTATCTCAGATGTGTTTCAGCTTTTACAAATTTACCTTACTTACCACAAACTCAACTATGGAGTAGAAAACTTTACATTAAAACATTACTAACTCCTGATGTGGTTTGTTGCCCAGCACTTGCAAAGATTTCCCAGCAAGCTGTAAAGATTTTAGATGGTAGACCCATAACTAGCCATAAAGTCAAATGAAAGAGAAAAATGCAGGTAGCTTAAGTCCCTGGTATAGCACAAACAGGTATTCAGACATATACAACACTACAAAGGTGAGAATGATGAATAAAATATTGTTGCAATTTTAAAATTTCAACAAGAGATGCAAAATATACCAATCTCTCTATGGAAACCCCTGGAAACTAAAGAAGGCACAGAACCAAGCCACTCAAAACACTGAGAGTGAGGAAAGCAGCCTTGTCACAAAACTATGGGACGTGAAGGAAAACCTGACAGCTTGGGTTTTGTACACTTTTCTCTCACACACAGAGATAATACTTCTGCCTTTAGGAGAACAAAGACCCTACAAACACTGAGTAGAGAAAGAGTTTCAGGAACATCACTGTGGCAACGAATTGTTATTTAAGCTGCAGAATGTCTTTCGTCTAAATCAGCTCAGTGAATCCTTCTTAATTTAAATGAATTCGATGTATGCACATTCAATCTATTTTAATACCAGTAGTAAAACCATGTATGCATATATATGTTTCTTTGTATTCGCACATTGTGACACCAAGATCAGAGGGCAATTCTTCTTCAGCTTGTACTCTTAAAACCAAAACTCAAACAAAACATCAGTGAGTGTGGAGAAACTGGATGGGTTTGTCTGATGAGTCTGAGAAACTCGAGTCTGGGGCTAGTAAATGTTCCGTTTCCTTGAGTTCATGTCAGGGCCAGTGACTGACAAATAGTATCCTTTGGTTGTTGAGGATGAGAAATACCAGCAGCCAGCTAAATAGGGATCAGTCTCAACTTTAGCATTTAATCTTGCAGACAAGGCCTCTACTGTACTTAAGCAAGAACAAGCTGCAGCACATAACTGTCTCACAAACATTAGGTATCAGTAGATTTCAGAAGCAGGCATGGATTCTGGTAACCTGGGCCAAGGCAGCAAATAAAAGCCTGGTCTGAAAACAGATGTCCCAACAACATGTGCTCAGTAATACATCTGCCTCTGGCGTAGGACCGTGCCTCTAAGGTCCCATATAGAGCTGTGTGTAGAAATAGTCTAGTTAAGTTTCTCTAAGTCTCAAATTCAATTGAGAAAGATGAACTCATATTCATGCAGTCCAGATGTCTGAAACACTTTCGTGAATTGAACTGTTACATATTACTATTTCTTTGCTGCTATGTTTAACATACTAGGAGCACACTGAAGCCACAGCTTTCATTTTATATTAACACAATGTTTAAATAGACTGCTTTCCTCATCTTTATTTTTAAATTTATTCAGAAAGAACCTTCACAATCTACTACATGATTTCCTAAATATGTACCAGACTTTTAGTTCTGACATATTTTTTTACTGTGCATTTAATCCTTTACCAAACACTCAGCATATCTTAGCCTAAAGTAATTCTGAAAACTGATTTTCCTAACTACGGGGGACTCATATTTCTCTCACTTAATAGGAGATAAGACACAACAACCAGAAATCTCTTGAAAATGAAGGAAAATTCCCATGGTGAAGTACAAATTTTGTATTCAGCAGGTGGCTAAGTTCAGGAGCTTCCAGAGTTCTCTCAGATTTCTGTATCTTAACTTATTTTGCACCTGTGCTTTAAACACGGTGGCCAAACCCTCTGGTGGATGAGCAGGATGGCACATGCATTCTGCTTTGCTTTCCTTCTCCCATGAAAGAAACAGAAAATTGCTATCTCCACTACTGACCCACAGGACTTGGAAGTTAGGACAGACTTCTTATTCTCTACATTCTGAAAACTAAATATGAGAAAGAAAACTTTGAATTTCCATTTTTACTAGTGCTGATAGCAAGAGTGCAGGTAAGCAAGCTAAGCACCTTAAATATTTATGACAAACCTCAAAGACTACCAGATTTGAATGTTCACTGCAGAAATTCTTGAAAAAGCTATTTTAGCATGCTGTGCTAATCAAAAAACAAACGAAAATCCCCAAACCTACACAGACCTCTCAAAAAAAAAAAAAAAAAAAAAAAAGGCACCAAAAAATCCCCACAACCAAACAACAAAGCATTAAAGCATTCCACAAATTAAGTAGTTTTGTTCACAGTGGCATAATGAGAACTGTGAGCACAGGAAATATAGTTTATTGCCTTGATTAATCATTATGCTAACTTCATGTTACAGAAGTCACATAAAGAGGCGTTCTATATGAAGAAGTAATCCAGTGCTCCATTCAACTGCAGTATTTCAAGATACTGTTATTTTGCCTGAAAACTGGAAGTTCCTTCCTTGATGTCATTTTTGCTTTACCTCAACCTTAGAAATGTGATGTGATGGTTCCATCTACAGGATATTTGTTCACTTATCTGAATGATGGAGCTCTCAAACCACTGTTAGCCTATAGTTTAAGTTCACTGGCACCATGCAGATTTGCCCATAAATCACAGGGTGCTAGATTTCTCTACAGTAAGAGTGTTCATTGTAGACTTCCACATTACCTTCATAAAGGGCCCCATTTCTTTCTTCTTCCACTGCCTTCAGAAAAAGTTCTTTTGCCTGCACAATAAATTACACAGAGCACATCTTCAATTCCTTATAAACACAAGTGCAATGTCACTTGACTTAGAATTATTTCTGATCTTACCTACTGTACCTATGACAGAGATAACAAAATAATTCCACAAATAGAGAAATACTCATGTGCTACAAGACATAACTGAAATTCCCAGTCAACACACTATCTATATTCCTGCTGCTCACCCCTTATCTACAGTCTGTCAGAAAGCAGATTGCGAAGGTCACACCAAGGCAAACATAAAGACTAGAAAAATCAGTGTAGGATTATGTAGACATTAGTATGGAAATAATGAGATAGTAACTTCTGTTGATTTCTCCAGATTTAATTCATCATTAGCTTTTAGAAAAGTCATAGTGGAACAGTAATACAGACAAATAAAACCTCAAAATTATGGATCTTTTTCTGTACCTTTTCCTCTTTTGCTATTTCCTGTTTTCCCCTGGCATCAACAGACTTTAGTCCAGGTTCTCTTGACGATGCTCTGCATGGTAGAGGTTCCAACCCACTAGAACTCACACCTGGGGCAAGCTCAAACATCCACTGAGCTCTGAACATCTGGAGCTCTGCCTAAAAAACATGATTAATTCTACTTAGTATCACATATTCAGACAATATATCTTCTGAGGAGAAATTATAAAGTACAAACACAAAAAAGAATTTCAACTGTGCTGTACATTTCCAAGTCTTAGATGGCTTCAGTGAATTTAGGCACAGAGAGTTAGCAATTGTTTTATGATAAATTAAAACCAAAAAGCGCACAAGTACTTGTTCAATCTCATTCAATAGCAAAAGTGCTTTTTTCTGGACTTTTCACCTCAGAAGAAAAAGTGATGTTTCAAGAAGTGGTTGTTAGTATATGGTTAGGATCTAAGATCCCACAGAAAAGTGATCTTTCCAGACATTATAATGTTTGTTCTTGTTTAGGCAGAATTATCATAAGCAAGAAGTCAATTACCTCTTAAAATTAAAATTTAGAAAATCCAGGTTTTTGTACACAAGCATTCTAAGTTATCTAATATTCAAGATGGTCATTTATATAATATACAAATAAGACCTTACTCCTTTCTCTTTTAAAAAGTATGGACTATGCTCTGTGAAATAATACAAGTTACAATTCCTGCCATGCCTTTTTTTTTCAGTGTCCTTGAAGTTACACTTTACACATCTCTTGCAATCATCACAACTTCTGGGGAGCAACTACACAGAAATCTAGTCTTGAAAGAGAACAAACTTTTCTATTACATTGCTTTTATCAGCTTTCTGGTCCAGTAGAGAGTGACAACTTAAACTGGAATTTGATCACAGAAACTCCTGTCCAATTTCTACAGCGCTTCAAAGAAATTCCAGATCTGTCACAAGCTTTCTTTTCATCTACACAGATAGCTGAAGACTGAATTTGACACTTGGAACACAATGCAAAACTTATCTCACTTTTGGAGGGGCAGACAGATTAAGCATTTGTCAGATCAACAAATGTGTGGTAACCAAATGAGGATAAGTGATGCAGTTTAAATCACAGCACTACTATGCTTGTAAAAACCCACTAGCATGAGAGACATACCTGAAGATTTGCTTCACCAGATCTTTCACTGTCATCGGTTCTTACCAAATCCGAGTGACAATCTTCTTCAGCTTCTGCCTAGTAGAGAGCAGACAAATGTGATTATAGGGTCTGCATAAGTCCCTACTGCACAATCACAAAGAATGACTGTCATGGACACACATTAAAAAAAAAATAGGCACTCTTCCCTTTCCATCATAAAAATTAATTTTGTAACTACTGAGATCAGTTGTAGTTCCATATTAACTCAATGAAGATGGGTTTTGCATTTTAGGCATGTTAATCCAACACAGATTAGCTGGGAATCACTTGAAGGTTTCCATGCTTCAGTACACTGGCATACATGACTAAATACACTCAGTGTCTATGTCAAAGCACAGAGCAAAAGCTTCAGGATTAAACAATTATGTGCTTTGTTCAACAAATTAAAATTTAATCACTATCTTCTCATTGTAAAGATAACCAGTAGTTTTGATTTGTTTAATATTTGCAAGAGCACAAAAGTGCTTTGAATAACAACAGATGCTTTATATATACATGTGCAACTAAACAAGAAATGTATTGGAAAATAAAAAGTTATCATGAGAGCTTGACAGCTGATTTTATTTACAGAACAGGTGTGAGACAAGTTAAACAAATAAAACCTGAAATAAGACCTTTGACTAAACCTAGCATGGCTTTACATAGGAAGTTAAGCCAACTAGTTTAAGAGGAAAACTTAAAAATATGCAAATTAATTATCATAGTGAAATATACTGAGATCTATGGAGTCTATACTAAAACAAAGGAAAACTAATCCTGAGCATCAATGACAAGCCACTACAATGACAACAGCAAGATGCCAGTAAGGGGGGAAAAAACACCCCAAAATCTCAACTAAGACATTTGTTTAAGCTTCTTCCTACAGCTGAAGCAAACCAGTTTTTCTACCATTCTGCACTGAAATTCACATCTATAGTTCTGCAAGTAGATAATGCAAAGTGAGATTACAAGAAGGCAAACCTGACATTATCACAACTACTTAAAAAAGTTTTATTTCCCATTCTTTCCTATTGTACTTAGAGACTTCAAGCAACATTCTGTCAGTGAGATTCTACCAAGGTCTCAAAAAGAAATCTCTACCTCCTGCACAAAGTGCAGAAATCAAAGCATTCCTGTATTCAGAAAATTAATACCATTTTTAGAGCACATGGAAGTTCTGATCAAACTACGGAATACTAACAAACATGATGGGAAGGCAACCTTTAATCTCCTTGTCTTGGTGACAAGCACTTCCCTGGAGTTAACACGTCTTCAGATTCCCCAATGACCACAAACTTACTGGCTTGTCATTTGTAAAAGCGTTTTCGCTGATGTCTCAGATAATTTATCATCTATAACTGATAAGACATGGTTGGTTGGCTGAAGATAAACAGATACTGCATCTATTTCTACATTCTCATTTTTAATTTCTGTACATATTTAATTTCCTAGTAGAGGAAACAGGTGAGCCAGAACACTATAAAACACTAATGGCATTAAATGCCAGCAAGAACTAAATAACTTGGAAATTTCATGGGCTTTGATTCCAGAAATTAATTGAAGGCAGGTAATGCTGTATGAGTTGTGACAGTCCTACTACATTATTAGCATCCAGGAATATTTTGTTGGCCAAGCAGAGCCAGCCTAAGAATGAGGTAGCTCTGAAATGGGTGTCTGTAAGTGCATTATTATGGCACTGGGCTGAGAGAAATAAGGCCTAATTCTGTCTGTGCAGAGTGCAGCTCCTGGTTTGCAGCTGAATTTTGTCCAGTCAGCTCTCCAGTCTGGGCAGAATAAGCCTGGTTTTATCTGCAAGATGCAGAAACTAAATCAACACACTATCTTCTTGTGCATAAAGGCACGCCCATTAAAACCTTTAACTCCTGAAGTCTGTAAACAAACTGATTTAAGCGTTGAAGCTACTTAGAAGGTTAGGAAGCTGGATGAAGTTTACTTCATTCTTTATATTTCACTATATAAATGAAATATATGAAATAGATATAAAACATAATAAATGTATTTATATATGAAATATAAAACTTTATATTTCACTAATCTTTTCAACTCTTGATTTTCAGCCCCTCCACTCCATTCACCTGCCCTACTTCTTCATTTTTGAGTCCCAGACATGGTAGTGGACCAACTGCATCCAAAATGTCATTTGATGCTCTTTGAAATCCAAATATGCTCTCAACTCAAACCAAAAATACCATGAAGACCTGGCCCACAGTCTAAAAGCTGTCAAAAACCATAATGAAATTGATTACAACTGAAGTTTTGCCATTACCTTCCCTATACTGTGTGCATGTGCTTCTGCAATCTCTCATATCAAAGGTCTGTCTTCTGGCAGTACTAGCAGCCTAAGTGGCCATCCCTTTAAATTTACCAGTAAAGCATTTAATTCACATTGCTTCTGCACAGGAATGAATTAGAAAACTGATCTCTGTTAACAAGTTTTCCACTATTTATTTGACCTGCTGAAACCCTTTGATTTTGCTAGGACAAGTGCGCAAACACAGGTACTGTGATGCAAGGACCTTCACCAGCAGACAGCTCATGAGATCACACCTGAAGCACTTTGCAATGTGTACAAATTGGATCCTTGCCAATACTTGCCTTGTACTTACAGTTTCTAAAATTCACAGAACACTGTGCTCTAACTGCTACTTAGGGGATAAATCTAGATTGTTCATCGTTGTGCTGCTGGCCTTTCTGCTGATACAAGCCAGCTGTCACAGTGCCTTCATCCTGATTTAAAGGAAGACATAGTACTGTGTACTGGCTGATTGGCTTGATTAATTTTCCATGAGGAAAGTAGTCAAGCCACCAAAAGGTAACATGTCAAAAGTAAACATCTGATTTAGGCTGCAACTTGTAAAAAAATGCAGTCAGCTGAGTAGATTCAATTCTGATTTGCTTGCAAAGCTTTAGAAACCATTTGCCAAATGCAGAACTAGTTTATTTGCTCAGTTCAGTTTTGTTTTGCAATCAGTAGTTGCATGCTGATTTTCTCAGAGTACATTAACTGCTCACTAAACTGTCTGTAACATCAGATCCTTTAATAATTCTCATCTCTGTTTCAGCAAAATCAAACCAAGATGAGAAACAGTTTGAAGCTGAGTGTCACCAGTTGAACAGGGCTGTGTAATGTGTGAACCACACAGAACTCAGGGAGGAGCAAGCACAGCAAAGCAAAACAGAGACTGCCCGCTAACATTACTCTTGGTTTTACAAAAAAAAATGAGAAAGCCACACGGTTTTTCTGTAAATGTGGTAGAAACAACACGGTGTTCAAAAATAAGGTTTTTATAACCGTGGTGAGACATTTTAACAGCTCTTGTGTGATATAAATGGTTTAACTTTGAATTATCGAGTTCTCATCATGGATACTTGAATCCATATTGAGGCGCAGTCAATAAAGCAATACTGAACCAAGGAGTATTTCTGGTATGTTAAATGACAAACTCAGCTCGAGTCCATGGCCCACGGAGTCCTTTAAATTACTGAGTGACTTTATGCCAACACATTTCTTGAGGGAAGAAAAGGAAGGGAAGGGCACGCTCCACTGTAATGACACAGGGATTTTGTTCACGCGTTCCTACGGAGGGCTGGATCGCTCCAAAACCAAGCAGCTCCACTCATCAAAATCCTCTGCGGGAGGCGGCCGCGTCTCGCCGCGGTGGGGCGGGATCACCGCACATTTCCCACACGTATTCCCGGTGCCCGGGGCCGGGCAGGGCAGGGCAGGGCTGGGCTGCCTGCCAGCCAGCAATTCGGCCAGGGGGCCGCTCCCACGCACACACCCCCTTGTCCCGGTCCCGCCCGGCCGTCCCTGCACGTTGGCCGAGCCCCCACCGCCCGGGCCCGCTCACCATGCTGCCGACGCTCGGGCGGCGCTGTCCCGTTCCGGGGGCTCTGCCCCCCTGCTTGGTCCGTGTGTCCTCCCTGCCCGCGGGGGGCACTTAGCAGAGTTCTCGGTCGGAGAAGCGCACCACGCAGCGGGAGTCCCTGCGGGCCCTGCGGACGGCAGCCATCTTCCCGGCGAGCAGGGCCGGCGGCGGGAGCGGCGGGACACGGCCCGGGCGAACCCGCCAGGTCAGAGCGCCGCCTCCCGCGCGGGCCGCTACGACGCGCCACCGCACAGACTCCCCGCCCCAGTATGCACCGCGGCCCGTGCCGCCTCTGCCGCCCGTGGCGGCGCGGCGCAAGGCCTGCTGGGGAGCATAGTCCGCGGTGGCACACCACGGGAAGGGCTGCCGAGCAAAGGCTGCCGGGAACTGTAGTCTCTGTCAGTGGGAATCCCGGCCGGCGCGATCCCAGGGGCGGGAGCCGAGGTAAAGAGGCGATGTCCGGGAGCCGCGATTTCCGCTGTGACTGCGGTCAGGCCGGGACCCTGGCACAGGCGAATTGCCCACAGGGTAACGAGAGAGCGCTCAGTGCCGCGGCTGTGGAGATAACAGCTGTACCGAGGCCATTGAATCTCGTGGCCCTGCTGATTTGCCCGTCCAGTTCAGTGAGCACAGTTATCACCTGCTGTCAGCACACGCCTCAACAGGTTTTCTAAAATTGGACTAAACCTATCTTTTTAAAACGTATCACAGTCTTTTTGTTCCAGACGAAAACCACGTGTATGGATCTGTGAACCTTTGTGCTTGTCTACTGCCTTGAGTGTTTTCAGGAGGAGGAGAAGGATGCGTCTTCTCTGGACGGGTAGGTGAGCGCTCAGGCGCGGGCAGCGGGAGCAGGAAATGAGGATGCAAGGGCTGCGGGAGCCGGCATCGGCAGTGGGTTTCAAATCCCCATGACTGTGGAGCTGCTTTGTTTAGAGGAGAGAGGCAAGGGGGCTGCCGGACAGGCCGGCCGCCGATCCCTGGCCGGGCAGCCGGAGGTGGTGGGGAGCAGAGGGGACTGGGTGCTGCTGGACTGCGTGAGCAGTTGAGACGACAGCCTGACCACTTAAGGTTTTGAGATGGGGCGCTCATGGCTACAGCTGGTTATCATTAGTGGGCTGCTTCTCGTTTGGAGTTTGACTCAAAGCTGCTTTTTTCCTACCTGGGTGCGACTCTTCTTAGATATTAAATGTTACATATTAATAAAAAATCCTTTACTGTGAGGGCAGTAAGGCACTGGCACAGGTTGCCCTGAGAAGCTGTGGTGTGCCTGCCCATGGCAGGGGGGTTGAAACTATATGATTTTTAAGGTCACTTCAAATCCAAATAATTCTATGATTCTTTTGGGACTGAAGAAGCCTTGCCTGTAACAATGGAAAAACGGTGTTCTGTGGCTGTCGCTGGGTTGAGTGCTAATATGTGATTATGCACGTGTGATGTAACATGGGTGACTTAAAGCAGGAATCTCAAGTAAGTGTACACTGCTCCTCATGGCTTCTCTGAGAATCATGCCTGTTGGGGAGAATTCGAGTCTGTATTACATATTCATGTAAATATAGAGATCAGCCTCTGACTAGATGGGGTGAGGGAGACGCAACCCAGAGCTTTGTTTTTCCCCGCACCTGCTTTAGCAAATAAATGTTCTGTCCTACACCGTACTCCTGAATTACAGCACCACCACATCTTGTCTTTCCAAACCCTGGGAATTAACTCTATGCTTTACTTTTAAAACCTAAGAGATGGAGTGTAAAAATAAGCTGACACTTCCTGAATCACTATTACAGTCCTGATAAGCAATTGTTTTAGAACCATTTTTTGTTCCTTGTTTTCCTTTTTCTGCCCTTAGTGTTATGTCTTAGGCTGACCCTGTCAGAGCCAGGGTGAGCTGCTGGTACTCGGTGAGGAAGGCACAGGGCCCTCTAGCAGCACTTAAAATGTAGATGTTCTTCCCATTTGTTCAGTTTGGTATTCCTCTGGTCTAATTTTGTTGTTTAAACTCTCTGAGATGTGAGAGAGGCCCATCATCATTGTGGGGGTTGTGTTTGTTCAGCTGGGTTTTTTCACAGAATCACGGAACTGAGGGGTTGATAAGGACCTCTGGAAGTCATCTAGATCAGCCCCCCTGCCAAGGCAGGGTCACCTAGACCTGGTTACACAGGAACATGTCCAGGGTGGGTTTTCAGTGTGTCTGGAGAGGGACACTCCACCACCTCCCTGGGCAGCCTGTCCCAATGCTCTGCCACCCTCAGTGTAAGGGAGTTCTTCCTCACGGTTAATGGAACCTCATGTGTTTCAGTTTATGGCTATTGCTCCTCATCTTGTCACTGGGCACCGTTGAAGAGTCTGGCACCATCTTCTTGGCACACATCTTTGAGATATTTCTACGCATTAACGAAATCCCCTCCCAGTCTTCTCCACACTGAACAGGCTCAGCTCCCGCAGTCTCTCATAAGAGAGATGCTCCAGAGATGGTTTGGTTTTCTCGTTAAAACCGAGCTCAGCGCCCCCTCTGCGAGGGGCCCGGCGCGGCTCGCCAGGCCGCAGTCGTNCCGCGGGGCGGCGGGACCGCGCCGCCGCCATTCCGGGCCTGTCCGCAGGCCGGGCCGGAGCGGGGAGACGCGTCCGCGGTGAGTCCCGCCGGGCACGAGCACGACGGGCCGGGGGAGCCGCGTTCCCGTACAGCGAGGAACGGGAGCACTGGAGTGTACAGGAACCGAGACTGGGGATCGAGCGCCGCCGTAGCGCGGAGGCCGGGCGGGAGCCGGGACCTGGCCTGAGCGGCGGTCCCGCCATCGCTCATCTGTCCCTGCCTTGGTGTGCAGCTCATGGGCATCCGCAGAGCCGTCTCTAACAAACGCTGCAGCCGCTGGGACCGCACCCATAGACACCCACGGCTTTGAACCGCGCCATTCTCTCTGCTTCCTGCTAGTAATACCTTCGAGTAATTGCCACAGCACAGGACAAGTTTAAAAAGGCACATGCTGTTTGTTTACTCTCTGCGTTTCTCCGCCGTGGCAGCGTAAGCCAGTTTCGCTTTCAGTTCTCGGTGCTTCAGCATTTCAAACAGGAGTGGATAGGTATTTAAAGGGTTCATAAGCAAAATAGTAGGTTTGAGTTGTACTTAGTCAGAAGGCACTCTCGATACATTGAATTAGGCTTGCTGTTAAAGGCGTTTTACTGTTTGATTTCTGCGGGGAAGAAAGTGTATAGGTGAGGTAGTTTGAACACGGTGTTACAACATGGTGAAAATAAGAGGTTTACATTTTACTCTTTCGTATCAACACAATTTTTACTGAAAGATATTTTTGCAGTTTCTAGTTACATCCTCTAACGATGTGAATTTGTGTAGATTGTACTTTGAGATTAGCTGATACATGTTGTAGCTCTGCAGACTCATGCTGCTTTTCCAGATTTTAGTGGAACTCAGGTGAAACGGTCTGAAGGCCGAGTAAACTAGATTTTTAAAACAACCTCACTATTAAGTTCAACAAGAAATGGTGCTGATTGAATTAACCAGAGAAGACTTCACTTAAGTTTTGTCAGTGAGTTTTCCTACAGGTGGATTTGTGCTTCCATGGAAGCTGGGTTAACTTCTGTGCATCCTGGCATGTTTTTTTAACATGCATTCCTCACTGAAAGAAGGGTTTTCTGACTGGTTTGGGGCTTTTGTGGGTTTGTGGGTTTGTTTGTTTGTTTTGGTTTGGGGGTGTTTTTATTGTGTTTTTTTGTTCTTGTTGGTAGGGGTTTGGGGGATTTTTTGTTTGTTTTTTTTGGGATTTTGTTTGATTTGGGTGGGGGTTGGGTTTTTCGGCATTTTGGTTTTTTTGTTTGGTTTTGGATTTGGGAGCATTTTGTTGTTTTGGGGTCTGTTGGTTTTGTATGTTTGGGATGGATTTTTTTGCTCTACTCACTTTTATTCCTCAAAAATATTTCAATTAGCCTGTTTTGGTCACATTTGACGCCAGAGCTGGAGTTGCAAAGATAATTGCATACAAGTTTTGTGAAAATTGGTGACACTACGATATGTAGTAGTCACTACTTCTAGAGACTGATTCATGCTTAGAGTTATTGTAGTAAAATACATTTGGTCTTACCTGACATGAATGTAATATTCTTCCTCTGCCCACTTCGTTTAAAAGAATGCATATGGCTATGTTCTCTCACGGAAGACCATATGGAAATTCAGGATATTGGTTTAACTGATGGCAGTGTGACTTGTAAGATGGTGACTTACATGCCTAAAAATTTGGCTAGGACAGATCCCCTCCTATTGTATTGTAAAGCTTCATTTTTTCTGGTGGCAGACTGTTTTCTCCAAGCTGTGAGACTTTATCATCTGGCTTTAGTATAGTGTCTCCCATCAGGGCTGCCTGCAAGCTTTCTGTAAGGTACCTTCAGCTTTAGCATGGGGACTGGCTTTGGGGATTATACCCAGTTACATCCAGATACAGACTGGTCCTTTCTGGTGACAGACCAGGACGAGTATTTGTGTGTGGCTGACAGGGACTGTTCCCTTGGAGGAGAGTGGAGTCAGCAAACAATCTCAGAAGGGTACAGAAATCAAATGGATTATGTTCTGTGCTTTCAGACCAAAGGCTAAGTCTTGAAAACATGATTCCTGCAACTGTGCACACTGTCCTGAGTGCTCTATATTTATGCTGCCACAGAAAGAACTGGTTACACCTGGAGGAGAAAAAACACAGGAAACTCCAAGGACTGAAATGCGCTTCCAGCTGAAGTATCCTCATCATGAATAGGTACAAAACTATCAGACAGCTTGGTGATGGGACCTACGGCTCTGTTCTCCTAGGGAGAAGCATTGAATCTGGAGAGCTGATAGCCATTAAAAAGTAAGTGTTTTCATACATTGCTTAATAATGCATAGTCCAGGTTTTTTCTTTCTAGGTCCACATCAACTTGGTCATGCTGGTTTGAGTACTTAACATTCTGTGCAGCTTTGTAATATGGAGCTGTGTTTGGGCAGCATGGAAAAGTTCTTGTGTCTTCCAAAGCCTCAGCAGGAGATGAAGAGGGTGAGGGGTATAGGCTTATTGTGTAACAGCACTCTGCTGCTATGTGCAGTCAAATATGTGTTTTATGTATTATTTAGAGTATTCTGCAATGCTGCTTTAGAATATACAGCTCTTTTGCTGGTGCTTACATGGAACATATATTTTGTAACCTAATTTTTCAATGGAATATTAATACTGCAGTGATAAGTAACACAATTGATCTCATTGTCCGTTATTGTATCTTTTATGCTATTACATATTGGTCTTTTCAGCTTAAGATTTCTTTAAAATTCTTTGAGAAATCCACTTGATTTTTCACTTCTGCTTCAGCAGTGACCTTAGTTTGTAAATGGCTTATGTTGTCCAAGCTATGGTAAGAGAGAGCTGTAAAGCATTGTAAGCACCTTCCTGAAATACAGACCCATGACCATGACAAGGGACAGACTTGTCAAAAGACCTTTCAGTACCATGCTGTTTTGTATGAGCAGTCAATAGCTGGCTTTATCAACTTTCTAAATCCCCTGTGCTTGAGGGTATTTTGCCTGTATCAGACCTTGCTAGAAGCATGTTTAATTTTCAGTTTGCAATATGGGAAAAACTCAGAAAAATCAGAACAAGCCAGAAGTATTCTCTTAGCTTAGGTGTTAATGCAAGTCCTTTGTTAAAAACAGAAGTGGCCCAGTAACTGAGTGCACAAGACAGTGACTGCAAAAACACAGAAAAAAAACCCAAAAAACAACAACAACAACAACAACAACAAAAATCCAGGCCCCTTCATAACATGAAGGGCTTGTAGTTCTTAAACTACTCTGATTGCAAGGGCTGATTTCAGACTGGAAACTTGATACAATAATAACTAATTCTGAATTACCATTAAAGGAAAAGGCTCAACTCTTCAGAGACTGGCCTAACTCCCTCTGAAATCCAGACTCTACTCAGTTGAGTATTTTTGTGAGTTTTAATCTGTGATCTTCTGTGTCCATTTGTGTGTGAGCCTTCATCTTTTTGGTCCTAAAGCATGGAGTTACATCTCAAAGACCTGAGTGGTAATCAAAATGCGTCTGAACACACAGGACCATACGTTACACACAAATACTGTGTTCAGAGTTACAGTTTGTGTCTGTTAGAGCAGAGGTGCTTATAAGCTTGAAGGGGAGAGCAGAGTTCGAAAAGCAGTTGGCATGATTGATGCACCTGGCAAGGGAAGGAGAAACATGGGGGAGCAATGGACAAAGGAAGATGTGGAAATACAGCAAGATACTAAAATTACAGAGAAATCAAAATATAGAGAAGAGGGGCAAGGAGAATATGATAAAATTGGAAACCCCATAAAATGATTGGATCTTCCTTTGATTTGTTTCAAAACCTTCCTCTGAGTTGTTCATAACTGTCAAAACTACTCTTGTTCTTTTTACAGTTAGACTCTACTCCACCACATTGTTACACCCGAAAGAAAAACTGTATGCCTGGGCTTGTTGAAGGTTCTGAATTATTTTCAGCAAGATATATCTATATATCTCGATATATATCGATATATACAGAAAAATGCAGTCCTTTGTAATCCTGTTATTATTTGACTATAGTTCTATTTGAGTGTGTATTCTAGTAAATGAACTCAACTGTACTTTGTCTGGAGTTGTAACATTTTTTGACAAAGGAGCTAATATCTTACATTTTGATGGAAGAACTAAATTGTTAAGATGCAGTGAGGCTTTTGGTCCTAAGAACAGCTGATGTTTTCAATGCATTAGTCATTATTTTCCCCTCTACTTTTGTAGAATGAAGAGAAAGTTTTATTCCTGGGAGGAGTGCATGAACCTTCGAGAGGTTAAGGTACTTGTTTGTTCAGTGGTTGCCTTCAGACCATCACTGTCACATTTAGGGGTAACATCAAATTCTTTTCAACTCTTCTGTTGAAACACTACTCTCAAAGTGAGCTGTGGCATACGACAGTACAGTTCTGTTTCCTGACTCTGCATTGGAAGGGAGTGTCGGCAGTCTTACAAAAATGCTTATTGAAATTCTGTAGTCTTACAAAAATTATTTGGTTGTAGAGAGCTGATTCCTCCCTGCAGTGAGAGGTGTGTGAGAGCTTCCCTGTCACAACACCTGGAGTTGATTGGTGTTTGTTTTTGAGAGCTTGAGAACATGTGTCCTTTGCACAGCATTAACTTTTGTAAGTGCAATTGTTTCTCTATAGTTGGCTCCTATATATAGGACAGGCATTTAGCATGAAATTCTGATGCTGACAAAACACTGGGGGTGGGCTCTAAGGACCTCCTTAATTTATAGTCAGCACTGAAAACATGCAGAAAACCTAGGTCATTTTTCTTACAGTACCATGTAAAAATGGACGTCAAATACACTGAAAATCTAAAAAGAAGGAAGACACAAGTTTGCTAGTTTTGGCTAGGGTAGAGTTAATTTTCTCTGTAGCAGCTTCTCTGGGTCTGTGTTTCGGATTTCTGACCAAAACAGTCTTGACAACACAGGCATGTTTCAGTTAATGTTGAGCAGTGCTTTCACAACCTCAGGCTTTCTCTCTTTTTCATGCTTCCCTGTCAGTGAGTAGGCTGAAGGTGGGCAAAAGGCTGAGAGGGGACACAGCCAGGACAGCTGACCAAAGGGACATCCCATGTGACATTGTGCTGAGCAGCAAAAGCTGGGGGGAGGAGGAGGAAGCTGGAGACCTTCAGAGTGATGGCATTGGATTCCCAAATAACCATTATATGTGGTGGAGCCCTGCTGTACTGGAGGTGGCTGAGCACCTCCCTGCCCATGGGAAGCAATGAATGAATTCCTTGTTTTGCTTTGCTTGTATGTTTGACTTTTGCTTTACCCATTAAACTCTGTATCTCAGCCTTTGTCTCACTTTCTGCCCTTTTGATTATTTTCCCCATCCCACTTGGAGGTCTGAACCCACAAATGTTAATCCACAATACCAAGGAAGTCTTTACAGGGTTGTTTTTAGTCTTGACTCTAACCTGACTGCTGCCCGTGCAGGTGCAAGAAGAGTGTGAGTTCTGCCATTGAGGAGTTTCTTACAGAGAGAAAGCAATTGTTTTGGTGCTTGCTTACTGTGATAGCAGATAGCTGGCCTTTTGAATGACCAGCACATTAAATTGCTGCATAGACTCTGTATGTATGTGGTAATACTTGGAGATCTGGTCTTTGTTCTCAGAGCTGTCTGATTATTTAAGACACGAAAGAGTTTTTGAAGTTAATCCTTCTGCAACACTGAAATAAGTTGTGTTGGGGTTTTTTTTCCCTTCTTCACTATATCAAGACCCTTCTGAAATCCTGTTTGTATTTTCTGTTTCTAGTCTTTGAAGAAATTAAACCATGCCAATGTGGTAAAGCTGAAAGAAGTTATCAGGGAAAATGATCATCTCTATTTTGTGTTTGAATACATGAAGGAGAATCTTTATCAGTTAATGAAAGAGAGGTATGTAACAGCATTACAATCCCTTCCTGATATAAATTAATTACTTGTGCAATGTGCTTTTAACACTTCTGATACTGTTCAAAGGACTTCGGATCATTTGTTTAGGCTGGAATCACTATAGCTTAAAGCTGCAGGCTGCAGTAGGAGTTTGGACTGTCACCTTTGAGCATATCTCAGCCAGTCTAATGAGAGTTACCAGTGTCCTGTCCTAGATTAGTGTTGTAGGGGAGTGGGGTGTTCTTTTGAGAGGTAGGAACTGTGGGCTTTTAACAGTCCTCACACTGAAGAGGCATTGGACCTAGAACCTCTGCTTTCTATGTAGGTACTCCAGTGGTGCTTTTTTAGGAGAGTGGTATCACCCGCTCTTCTTCTATGGCTGCCTCAAATAAATGAATAAATAAAAAGTAGTTGGAACAGTAATCAAGAGGTGTCAAATTTTGGATTGCTTCCAGGAATTATTTCTCCTTGCGGTTTGGACTGACATGACCAAAGACGGTTTGTTTCATTTGTCAGCATTCTGAATAAAATCTACCTTTTTGGATTTTGCTGGAGCTTTAATAAAGTCTTAATTTTAGCCTTTGTGCCATAACAACATCCACCAGAGGATAACTGAGGGCAAAATTTCCTGCTTTGAATAACTTCTCTCTATGGACCATAGTATCAGCCTGGCAGATGACAATAATCTTCCTTGCTTTAACAAAGTAAGGTTATTGTTACTTCATGTGGCATTCACACAGATATATTATACCTTTTTAAGCATAAATATATTTACTATGCATGCACAGGTACAGAAAACTGTAATTTAGTTGGGCATATGTATATGGAGATATATATAATTATATGGTAAATAATTATATGGTATATAATTATATATATATGGGGATATATATTATATGAAGTCATGAACTTTGAAAAAATGGTTCAAGTCTATAACAGAAACCTATTATCTTTGGGGATTTCACAGCAATGCTTGATATCCTACCTTACAAAAATCAAAAGCCCTAGTGTCTCTAAAAGTATGCTTTGCATCATACTGTCTACAGTTTAGCTAGGCCATGGACTTGGTAAACATTGTGTAAGTCAAACCTTTAAGAATGTGATTTATTTCATTAATTCTTAGTTAAATGCCCAGTTTTGTGCCAAGGGACTGTAGAGGGAATAAGAATTTCTTCTGTAGCTAGAAAAGAAAGTAGACAAATAGGAAAAGCTGACTAGCCATTTTATTTGTCATTGCTACCTTTTATCTTTGGTTCATTAGATAGCATAAGCTAATGTATGAATCTAATCATTAATATTTATTTCTTCGCTTTTATTCCACAGAAACAAACTGTTCCCTGAGTCTACAGTCAGGAATATTATGTATCAGATCCTGCAAGGGCTTGCATTTATTCATAAGCATGGTAGGTTGCGTTTTAGCTATAAAAATTCTGAATTAGAGACTGTTTTTGTAAGTTTTTTGATTAACACACAAGCAATTACATTATTAACTTTAGCAGAAGGAATGATCAAAAGAGTAGCTCTGTATGAGAGATTCAGCTTACTGAAAACACCTGTATTTTATAGTTGCCTAATACTTCATTCTGGAGGTTTGCTCAGTTCCTTTTCTGTAGATTTCAACTTTGTCAGTCTGGCAGCTGGCCACTCTCAAACTCGTTGGATGCTAATGAACACATTTCTTGATAGATTTAAATGTCCCCTGAGACTGACAATGAAGAAGAAATTACTCTTTTCTCAAGGTGCATGCAGATACCTGAATAAAACACACATTCTCTGTAAGATTAATTTAAAGTGATAAAGTCTGATTGACAAGCAGATTTCGCTGCATGGGCTTGCAGCTGTTATTTACAACAGTGATAAAAGCTAAAGCTGATGTACCAGTCAGTAGTAGCAAGACCAACTTAACTAATAAAAAAAACTCAGACACCTTATTTTAACAGAAGCTTCCTCACCATTTTTTCCTGACCTCTGCAGTTCTGTCTGCTAGATACACTGTAGGGTCTGTTGCTGGGCAGCTCTCTGGGTTATCAGAAGAGAACTGACATTGGTGGCCAAAGTCCTGGAAGCAAAAGGCTTATAAGGACCAGCATTACAGTTCACTTCAAATACACATTTAACTGTGTTTTGCAAAATATTTCCAGCTAATTACTTTATTCCCCTTTCTAATGGAGCTTGGATACTCATCAAACCGAACTATAAATTCCAGTCTGTTTCAGTGACATACATAATATGTAAAAACAGAAAAATATTATGATTGATATGCAAAAATCTAAGCCAGCTTTTTTCAATAAATTGTCAAATGGATCACAGCCTTTCAGAACAGCTTTTATTGCTATTTAACTTACTATAGCTGTGAAGACTGAACTGTTCAATGTCAAAACTGTCTTTTTCACTGACCTAGTGCTGCCACACTAGACTTGTATTTCTACCAAGATGTTGCAAATCTGTAGTTAAGAACACCTGGAAATGTTTAACAAGCCCAACAGGATTGTTGTGATGGTAGTTGTGGCTCACAATAAGAATGTAAGAATGAATGTCCCAAGATTCTGCAACAGTTTTGGAAAAAATCACATAAACATTTTTCCCTCTCTGTATTTCTCTGTTCTGCTCCTGTGTGGCATAGAAATACTTGCCAAGTAAACTTCTTACATTCTTTCTCCATCCAAACTTAAGCATCTTTTTATATCTGAGTACCCAACAGATTGCTCTTTTTACAAATTTGTAATGAAATAAATTGCCTCAAGCATTCTGTTGGTGCACGCCTGTGCAGCAAAATACAGAAGTGATTATACTAAATGCTAAGAACAGCCTTGATTGCTTTACTGGTACCTTTCACAAAGAAGCAGGAGTTCAAGTTGGTGCCAGAATATCAACTGAACATCCCTAGGGAGGATGTAGTCTCCTTGTTAGTAGATACCTACAGCACTACGTCTTCAGCACTGTTATGCATTAATCTAACAAACAAAAGCTAATCTAGTTATACTGGACAATGTAGATACATCCTGTGTTAGTGTTTAGTCCATTCTCTTTGGGAGCTTATTCAAAGCCTTGGAAAAAGTGAGCATATTGGAGTCTCTGAAAAGGAGCTCCAGAGGTACTACAGGTATCTAGGAATGGTGGTTCAGATGCTTGCAAGAAAGAGGCATAAGGACAAGATTTCCAGGCTAATGGTGGAAGTAAATTTCAGAGACAGTATTCAGTGACATTCTAGCCTTCTCCTCTCCTTTGTATTGAAAGAACTCTTGCCAAACATTCATTCATGGTCAGTTTGTGCTGAATGCAGGGAGCACTAAAAAAATACACTGAGATCCTCTTACATGGTGTTGAGTAGTTGAGTGCTTGCAGATTATTATGTTCTGAGATTTAAAAAGAAGTTCAAAGTGCAAAAAAACCCCCCTAGTTTTAATTGAAATTCTGTTTAAAATAAATTTTTATGTAACTGATTAATAACTTCATTGGACTGTTTCCAGTTAGAATGAAACTAGCACTAAAATGGTGGATTTTTTTATGTTAGAGAAGTGTCACTTGAAAGAGAGCTGTCTGAATAAGTGCTCTGAATTGTTACAAGATAGCCAACTTGTGTGTATTGTTCTTCACAGTCTAACTGAAAAACACTGTACTGATCAGCTCTGCTGATCACATAAGACTTTGATGTCTGTGTGGTGCTATTCCAGCTTCAATGCTAAGAACTCAAGCAAAACAATCCAGTTGGAAAATAAAGGCTACAAAACAGTATTTCATTTGAATTTCAGGGTTCTTTCACAGGGACTTGAAACCTGAAAACCTGCTTTGCATGGGACCAGAACTTGTGAAAATTGCAGATTTTGGCTTAGCCCGAGAAATCCGATCTCGACCTCCTTACACAGATTATGTATCCACAAGATGGTAAGTGCTAGTACTCACCAACATTGCAGGAACTTGACTTGAAAGTAGTACAATACTGAATTTGTGCTGATTGTTATACTACTTTTGATACCTCCTTATTATGAAACTTTTATTTAAGCTTGGCATAATTTGAAAAGTTTCAGTTAGTGCAAGACAGTTTACAGATAGCAGCAGCACAGGAGCAGAGAGCGAGTGTGGTAAGGCAGGTGGGAACATGCTAGGATTGCTCTGTGTCAGAAAGGTGTAAGAGAGTTTACAGAAGCTTATGGGGTTTTGTAAAAAAAAAAAAACAAACCTCTGTGTGCAGGAGAGGAGGTTTTTAAAAAATGTTTGCTCTCAGTAGCAAAGAATGAAGGGGTGGGTGATTTCTAGTATGTTTGAATTGTGTTAATTGTTGGGATTTCCTTTTCTGTCTTTCCTCTACAGGTACAGGGCTCCAGAAGTACTTCTGAGATCCACCTGCTATAGTTCTCCAATAGATATTTGGGCTGTTGGTTGCATAATGGCAGAAGTTTACACTCTGAGGCCTCTCTTCCCGGGCGCCAGTGAAATTGATACTATATTCAAAATTTGCCAAGTCTTAGGGACGCCAAAAAAGGTAACTGAAGTGATATTCCAGACTGCAATAATCCTGGAGCTGTTCTACAATACACAAAGGCACAGTAGCAGTAAGCATAAAAAGAAAAATTTTCCTGCTTACTGTGAATTTATGGTGTTGATCTCAGATATAATAAACTAAATTAAAATTTATTTTCTGTGCGGTAATTATGCTATAAAAGGTGATACATAGAGGAGAAAAAATAGACCCCTGCACAGCAAACAAAGTCCTTAGACTGTGATTTCATTAGGTGGGAATTTAATTTTCTCTTGTACATTGCATGCAAACCTATGTTTTAAGAGGCTAAAAATGGGGATCATGGCAAGATTCCTGTTTCCCGATTCCATTTGTGCCTTTGACTCTGTCAGATGTACAGCAAGAATCACATCTCACCAGAGGTTTGGGGTGAAGATTTTTAGTGAAATTTTCAATATAAGACCAAAGGAAGCTGGACACAGTCTGTAACTGGTAGAATATGTGTGTTTAGGTGCTGATACTTTACAGCTGAACTTCTGTTGTGTTTGGAAATCTCTTTCTTCCAGAATGACTGGCCTGAAGGCTACCAACTTTCAGCTTCCATGAATTTTCGCTGGCCTCAGTGTGTACCTAACAACCTAAAAACTCTCATACCTAATGCTAGCAGTGAAGCAGTGCAGCTCATGAGAGACATGCTGCAGTGGGACCCCAAAAAGCGGCCAACAGCTAGTCAGGTTTGATTTTGTTTTCTTTTTGTCTGCTTGTGATTTTTTTTCTATTATTGCAAGGAAGTCATTTAACAGTTGCTCAGGGGTGCAGGAGAAGAGGAGAATCCAAGAACAATTTGCAAGACAAAGGAGAGTAATTAGGAGTGATCAATCTTTTGCATGAAACATCAGCTGCTTTGGGGTATGTGCCCAGTGATCAAAGGTGTGACTGCAGCCTGTAAATACTCTTGAATTAAGTGTAATCCAGTCACTGTGAATAGCAGCAGAGTGAAGGTAGGATGTATGGCTGAAGGCTATGATGCTGTTCTTTCATTGTGGTGCACCACAGAATGACTGGAATCTGTTCAACCACCTTTCCCTAGGCAATCTGTGCCAGTGCAGTTATTCTCAGAGTAAAAAAGTGTTTCTTAATGTTCAGAAGGAGCTTCCTGTGTTTCAGTTTGTGCCCATTGGCACAGGGCGCCCCTGCAAAGAGACTTGTTCAGTCTTTGCACTTTCCCTTTTGTTTTTTTTGCATACTTTGATAAGATCCTCAAGAACCTTTTCTTCTCCAGGCTGAACAGTCCTAACTCTCTGTCTTTGCTCATATGGGAGATGCTCCAATCCCTTAATGACCTTTGTGGCCCTTTGTTTCACTCTCTCCACTGTATCCATCTCTCTCTTTGACTGGGGAGGCCAAAACTGGAGACAGCAGTCCAGGCAGGCATGGCCTTGCCTGTGCTGAACAGAGGGGAAGGATCACCACTCTTGACCTGCAACACTCCTGATCAGGCAGTCAAGAGTTAGCCTTACTTGCAGCAAGGGTGTACTTGGTAGCGCTTCCATGTTCAATTTGGTGTCTACCAGGTCCTTTCCTGCAAAGCTCCTTTCCAGCTAGTTGACCCCAGCATGTAGTGGTGCATGTGGTTATTTCTTCCCAGGACTTGGTATTTATCCTTGTTAACTCGATGAAGTTCCTGTCAGCCCATTTTACCAGCCTGCTGAAGTCCTGCAGGGTGGCAGCACAACCAGCCAGTGTGTCAGCCCCTCCTTCCAGCTGTCAGCAGACTTGCTGAGGGTGCACTCTGTGCCACAAGCAACATCGTTAATGGAGGTGTTGGAACAGTATTTGGCCCAATATTGACCTCTGGGGAGCACAGATACTTCCTGGCTTCCAACCAAGACTTTTCTCACTGATTGCCAGCCTTTGGGCCTGGCCTTTCAGCCACCTGTTAGTCCACCTCACACTCTGTTCCTCCAGCCCAGTGTTGCCTGGATAAGGCTTGCTTTTGCAGGGCAGCCTCAGCTCAAGTGCAATGCAGATGGGTTCCAACATCGTGTGCATAAGCATTGCCCAAGGCATCAGTATTGCGCATACAGATGGTGGTAGGCACTGGTTTCAGGTAGTACTCAACTAATACAATGAGCAGGGCACCTTTTGGAAAACAGATGTGATTCTGGGTTCCAATCTGACACTTAATTTCAGGGGCCGTAGCTGAACCTTTGTGATTTAATGAGACCTTCAATACAAATTGCAATAAAAAGCTTGAAATTTAATTCAAACAGTTAAAAAGTAAAATAAATTAAGAACTCTCAAAGGCAATGAAGAACAAAAGACCACTGACTGTAACAGTATTAAGAACATTAACAAATGTTTTGCAGTAAAGTACGAGTGAGGAATCCAGCTTTTAGAAGCTTTTTGCAGTAAGAAGTTTTTGGGAAAGGAAGATGAGTATGCCTGAAACAGCAAGATAGATTAATTGTCTTTACTGACAACTTCTTAATTACTTGGAAGGCAGGATAAAAGTACTTTTGCTAACTAACTTTACTAACTTGTCAGAAAAGGTAGAGGCTATTTTCCATAAGGGTTGTATTTCTTTCACTTAATTCAGTCTCGGAAATGGAGAATGGAAGATATGGGATGTCTCTTGGGGTCATTGAGTTTTGGTGACTGAATCTGTAATGGTGAGAGGGATGTGTTTGCACATGCACACATGAAGAGACAGCATGTAATGAAATGTGCCTTTAGATACCATATACCTGGTAAACTATCTCAATTTCTGCAGAACCTTTCCTTCTGTACTAATCCACAGAGGATTTGATAACTCAGTATCTCTTGAAACTTCTCTATTTTTGCAACATTTTTTTGAAGTGGATTGTGCTCACTAGAATCTAGTGTTGAGAGATGGGTCTTCTGCTGTTTCCTACCCTAGAAAAAAGGGAAATTAAATTTGTACTGACACATAGGACTGGGGAAATGAAAACTTTGGTTTTCTAAGCCTAACATCTTCATTACTTTTTAGGCACTTCGATACTCATACTTCCAGGTTGGGCATGCTCTGGGCATTCAGGAAGTGGGAAAACAAAAAGAACTGCATAATAAATCGTCTCTGCATATTAAGCCTGTCCCTCCAGCACAGCCCCCTCCAAAACCTCATGCCCGAATTTCATCAAGGCCTTTTCAACAAAGCCAGTCTTCTCAGCATGTGGTGTATGCATGTAAGACAGACAACTCTGGGGCTGAGCACAGTAACTACTTACAGGAGGACAAGTCTAACCAGGTTCTTCTGCCTGCAATTCAGAATAAGGTTCCTCAGCAGGTAAAGGTCCACCTAGCCTAAGATAAACTTTCTGATATACTGCCTGACTTTTTTCCTTGTGGTTTTTTTTTTCTTGTTTTCTTTCAAGGTTCTTATACTTCACTAAAAGGACAGTGAATGGAACTAAGAAATGGTTCCAACATTCCAACCTTTTGCTAGAAACTGCAGGTTCCTCTATTGAAATCTAAATCCAGTTGCTTATAAAACAAGCAAGTCAGTTTCTCGTTTTAGAGCCATTTTGTGTTTCCCTTTTTTGTAAAGCACCACTTACAGGATGACACTGATTTTACATGAATAAAAAGGATGTACAGTGTTCAAAATATTAATGGGACTGATGCCAGAGAAAAAAGTATTAAGCTAAATAGTCTTGAAATGAGGGAAAGGATATTGTTGCCTTCATCCATTTAAGGCATCCAGTTTACTGACGGGGAGTAACAGTCCCTTTGGTCTTCCATGCTGGACATGGAAACCAACAGATTCTTACTGCAGCATGAGAATGTACCCTTTCTGTCTATTGATGAGGAGACTGGATTCATAAAATGGGTGATGAGAGCAGACAGTGCAAATGCTGCTGCTACAGGGTCTGTCACCGGCAGGGTCTGTACTTGCCAGTGTCACGCAAAGTCAAAATGTACTGCTGAGCCTGAATGACTGAAAAGACACAAATTTGTACCTGTACTGTCTTGCAAGAGACAAAAAAACCTGAATGTCTAGACACAGGCTTTTGGAAACACAAGCATTCATGCAGTTTTATATTCCCAGCATGGGTCTAAAAGTAAAAATTAAGCATAAGGTAATGATTTGGGAGGTGCATACTGAAATATGAATAGAATTGAAATTGAGACCCAAGAAATTTCTTCTTCTGTCAGTTCAAGAGGCATTATTCCAGGACGAAATGCAGAAGATATATAATAATGTCAGCGGGCTACAGATTATGCTGTTAGCATGTTTAATGGAAGTTGAAGATAGTGTTGTTACAGCTCTACTACCACTATTACTCTTTGAGATAGAGGGAAAAAAAGTCCTCTTTTTTCTGTCACCTAGTTTGTGGTCTAAGCATGTGGGTTTGTTTCTTTTCAATCTTTATAACAGAAAATGTCTGCTGGGTCTGAGAATATAAATGGTGAACTTAAACCAAAACCTAGGCGAAGATGGGGACACCTTCCCAGGACAGTTAAGAGTTCTGAAGATTGGGATGACTTGGAAGACCTTGATTTCAGCTCTTCTATCATGAAGATGGACTTGAAAAACAAGAAGAGGCAGAATGATGAAACTCTTTGTAGGTAAGCGGTTTTTTATGTGTATGTGCTAATTGGTCTATTTCTTTGGCCTTTTCCTCTTTCTTAGTAATGTTGCTCTTCATCCTTTCTTTGTGTCTAGAAATGTGTATCTATACAATTTACTGTTCTTCTTTTTTCTCACTGAAAATGATCCCCAAATTAATTTTTGAATATATACTTACATGTGGACCATTTTGAAATATTCCATGCACACAAACTGTTTTGGACAAGTCTGAGCTGCAGTTTCCATGGATGGTATACAGAAGAGAGAAGCTTACTGAGTGATTTATAAAAACTTTAAAAGCAGTATGTAAGGGAACTAGAAGCATAAATCTGATTTTCAGGGGCACTTGTATGACGTCAGGTTGATAATATTCCCTGTTGTCTGGTGTTTATGGTGTAGCAAACACATGACAAAGAAATGATTCCTAGAGATGGGGTGGAGTTGAAAAAGCCAGCTGTGAATAAACACATGCTATAAGAATTGGACTGTATGTACCAATTTTTGAATTACAGATTTGAAAGCATTTTGGACCTGAAGCCTTTGGATGCTGTAGGCTCTGGCAGCAGTGCACGAACTTCCCATGGGACCTTTTTGCGGCAGGACACTCCCACACTGCAAGTTTCAGCAGCAAAGCAACACTACTTAAACCATTCTAGGTATCGACCTGGTTAGTAAAAAATACTTTATTTTTCTTCCTGCAGTTCCAACAGGAGTGTGAAATAGTCATTGGTATATTAGCTCTTATCCTTTGAACTTGTGGAGGGGGGTTACTGCTCAGAGAACATGAGGACAGAAAGAGATCTCCTAATGTAGATGGCCATGACACTAACTACATTCTAGCAGTCTAGCAACTGAGAAGTTGCTGCTTACAAACAAGGGGAAAGGATTGCTGGTACTTCTTCCTCCTGATGGATACTCTTACACTTGCAAGTGTGTTAGAAAATGTCTGTACATGTGCCCTAAAAGGTAGAAGACTGGTCTTCTAGACTGGAAAAGAAAGTGCCATGTGCTTATGTCATGAGTGTACAATACCATGAGCAACAGGCCAACTAGTAGTGGGAATATGCTTTGCTGTAGTTTGGAGTTAAGTAAAATGCAGATCCATGTCTCCGTAGAGAATTACATGCCTGTCTTCATGATAACCTCTGCTATATTGGCACAAGAGCTGGGGCAGGATGAAGTACAAGAGGCAGATAGCATGTCTGCCAGTATTTAAAATGAAATGAATATAAATGTATTCTTTCTCATAAATTCTGTTCATAAAGGTAGGGTTAGCTATTTATTCACTTGTAGTACTACTGCTTCAAAATTAATTAAGTAAACTAGAAAGTATTGTGACAACAAACTCAGTCTTTTTTCCTGAAAAAATTAATTGTTACCTTTTGTTTTAATTAATTGTTGACTTTCAAATTACGTCACTTAGGTAGAGTTTTGGTAGCTAAAACTTGTTTTACTAGAAGAGATTTTAAAACACATTGATCTCAAGACTGCTTTAGCCTTACCATAAATTGTGAGTGCATCCTTGAATGTTAGGTACCCTGCTTAAAAATGGAATCTGAGTTAAATACAAATAATAGGTGTCATCTGAACTGTAGTGCAAACTGTTTGCATACTCTGAGGTTTCAGTAGAGACATCAAAGAAGAGCACAGTACTATGAGAAATGGAATTGTCACTATTGCCTCTCAGGTTATCTTGTTGCTGTTAGGCTTTTATAGGAAGCACAGATTTCATGCACATAGTGAGGTTCACTTTCTGTGACATGAGAATATTTGTGGCCTTGATGTAAAGGCCCTGTCCTGTGATATAAGCAGCCACTGATGCTAGTGGAACTACTTGAACAAACATTGTGATGTTTGCAGGATTAGGGCCTGTGGCTAGTTATAGCATTCCTGTATTATGAGAGGATGGAGAATAACTCAGAGAGTTACTGAAAGGGAGAGGTTTTGGTTAAGTTGAACCAGACATCTGCTCTAAGACTGTGCATCAGGTGGAATGAATGCAGGCCTGTGTGGCAACAGGGATTTTAGTAATCTTTGCATTTTTGCAATGTAGGAATAAGCACCAGGAATAGCATAGTCTCCACTTCAAACAGAGAGTCTGTTCCATCTCATCACTGGCCCAGTTCTGGTTTGTCTGGGAAAACTTCTGGTTTGGCAGGAAGTACTACCAACAGGATGAATTCAGGTAAGAAGGTGTGCTTAAGACTCTGAGAAATTATAAGTGATGTCTGTGCAATTTCCCACCAGTGTATTTTGGAGTCATCCATTTCCAAAATGTCAGCTCGGAAGATACCTGCTAACCCTGTCCTTTATATGTGTTAAAATCGGTTGTGAGTACTCTTCTTTGGGACACTGCCTTAAACTGAAACACAGGAATTTCTTCTAATGAAGCCTCACAAGTCTGAGGTACCCCATGCATAAAAGGTTGGACAGCTGAGGTCTGTTCAACCTGAAATACTTCATCTTGCTTTCAGTTTCCCTCTTCAGTTTCTTTAAGTCATGTTTTCTGGTTTCCAAATTATTTATCCACCAGGTGCATAAATGGTGTAATGTCATTACAGGAGGAAGCTGGCATAAATTGAAGTAGCCATACACATCACTCTCATATGAATTAAGCAAAGAAAATCTATCATTATGTCTTTTGGTTTATGTTGTTTAAAATAATGTAGTAATTGTAGTTTAAAAATTTTAGACAAAAAGCAAAACTCTTCAATTTTTCTTCTTCAGGTTTTTTTTGGCTTTTGGTATTTCAGGTATTTAATCACTGTTGTTTGAATTGAAGTAATTAATTTGTAGATTTTTACATTAGTTTTTATCAGATATAACATGTTGATAACACGTTGATGTTTTTAGATTGTATCTGTGTATTTCCTCTCTAAACTGTGGCTTCAGGTTTTCATGTGATACAGTTCTGCAGTGCCATACTTTGGAATATGCTCTTTTGAAAGTGTTTTATTGCCAAAGTTTGTGTTGAATCTTGGCCCAAAGAAACATTTTGCGCCTCTAGAAACTCAGGTTAAAAAAAAAAAAACAAACCAAAAAAACCCACAAAGTTTTGGATGCAATTTAAACAGAAAATCATTCTTTAAAGATTTAAGATAGGAGGACACTGTAAACAGCTAAACTACATGAGAACCTTTATATAGGTAGCACATCTCCTTTCTGGCTCTTTTACAAGTTTTTGCTTCTTTTGTAGCAGCATAGGATGTAATTAGATTTTTCTCTTCTTTATTTATTACCATCATTTCCCACAATAGGCTTTGCCACTGGTCTAGTACAGCCTAGGCACATGTGTGATGGCTCTGCTCAGTGCATGATACCTTGTTTAGTGTCACTCTGTGCTGTAACTCTAGACTGTTTTGTTCCATTTCTATGGCTTATCCTACAGATCAGTCAAATCTGGTGCTGCTCATCTTAGGGACAGGTTTTGTAGCTGGCTTTCAAAATTTGAAATGTGAATCTGTACCACATTTTCAAGTCGTGCTCTCACAGGCTTCACTAAGAAAAAGCTTTTTGTAGCACCAAAGCCCCAGACTTACTACATAGGAACCGAGAGTCAGTATATTCTTAGCACATAGTTGCTGAAAGTCAAGCAAGATAATTCCAACTGAAATGCTAAGTGTTGGAAGCTTTGAGAAACCTTGAAAAAGCTGAGATGTCAGGGAGAATTGCCATTCTCCCTGACAGGTACAATTTGTACCTGATTTCCATTCATCTCTAATGCAGTCTGATGCTGACAGTCTCCTGAGTGCAGGTGGAGCTGTGATATATAGAAGCTGTGGATTTCAAGTGTCTTTAATTATGTTCTTGTTTTGATCAGTCCATGACCAGGCTTGGTCTTGAACAAGATCCCTCGGGGTGCACCTTTGTCCCCTGTTGACACTATGGGAGGTCCATTGTGTTCAGGTGTTCCTTGCCCTTTCTTTCAGGGCCCATAGGATCAAGCAGTCTAATGAGTGCTTATGTCCCTTCATTTCTGAAGAAGGAAGTAGGTTCTGCTGGGCAGAGGGTTCAGTTAGCACCCGTTGTGGATCCATCTTCTGGTAAGTCCAGCACTAAAGTTCTCTTGGTCCCTTGGTCAGTACTCTAGCAATGCTGTATGTATGCAACACTGAACTACTTATCTTTGCTTTATTTTATTTGCCAGTATATGACTGACTGGAAGTATTGTTTGTAACCTTGCAGAACTTGATATGGAGAAGGGTTGTGTTTACTTTTGTTTATTAAATATGTGGGTTTATCTACAGCTTATTTCAATGGGACCTAGAGGTTCGTGTGCGAGCTGGCACAGAATTCACACTTGTCAAATCAGTGATATAAATACTCTTGGTCTGCTAAGGTTTTAGAGATTGGATCCACGTTATTTCACATCATCAAACTTGGTTAAAAAAGGAGGCTTATTTCCTGAGGAAGTAAGGATCTGGACCTGCACCCAGTTGTTGTTGCCCAGTATGGACAGCTCTCACTGAATAACAACTGGGTGCAGGTCCAGATCCTTACTTCTTCTCTGGATCCTTACAGAATTTTTTTGTCCCCTAGATTTTGAATCTCTGACATCAGTCAGACCTCTTCTTGGATGGCCATCCTTCAGTTCACCTACCAAAAGCTCACCAAGGTTAATGCCTCTCCCACCAGCAGCGGAACCGATCCACGGGCGCGTTGACTGGTCTGCGAAGTACGGTGCTCACCGGTGACCTGGGAAATACCCTCTGGCCAGGATGGGCTTCCCAGGAAATGGTGACCAGTGTGAGACCATTTCATACTGGTGTATATACCTAGACATTTAAAAGGAGCAGATCTTCCATGAACAAGATATTTTGAAAAGTTTTTTTTATTTACCTGCATTAATCTGAATGCAATCTTGTACCTTTTTGTATAAAAATATTTTGTTATGTACTTGGGTCCAGTTATTTTCATAAAAGTGATACATTTTGTATATAAGGCTTAGGGTATTTGGCATTTTTATACAGCAAATTTTTATAACGAACTTTTTAAAAAATTAACTTTTTTATTAGATTCAACTTTTTTATAGAAGTGGATTAAAAACCACAGTGCAATATTGCAGTGAAGTAAAAGTACTGAGGAAGGGGCATTCATTAGACGTTTTCTGAAGTTTATGTGCTAATTGAGGCTGTGTAATTTCAAGTGATGCCATGTCTCAGTGCCACACTTCTGTTGTCCTATGCTCATTGCTTTGTACTGACATCAGAGGAGTGAGTGACTTAACAGTCTAAACTCGCCTTTGCAGTCACTGAGAGACTGCTGAAAGATAGTGGGAGGCACCTTTTTTTAATTTATTTTTGCCTTTAAAAGGTTTTTTGTTGGACTGCTATTCAAATTTGCCTAATCTGAGGACTCTTGTTTGGTGAAGGGTAAATCTGTAGATCGGTTTTCTGACACAGTGTTCCTTTTTCCTGCTTAAAAGTTGTTCTTTGGCATTGTTCACTATGAAATAGAATGTGGACCTACCTCTGTTAAATTCATGTAAATGGTCTAATGATTTCTAAGGAGAAAAAGCAGATTCTGCTTCTTCTTTTTCTTTTGTTGCGAATGTAAGATCTAAAGACATATTAAAGTCTGTATTAACAATTAATAAATTACTAAAACTAATAAAACTGGTTTCAGGGTAAGAAAATATTAATGATATGCCAGCAACATAGTTTAAGGAAACAAGATCTATGCAGCTGACTTACTTTGTAAAACTGTTTTAAATCGCTGCTGTTTTAAACCACTTCAGGTAAAAAAACTCAAACAACCCAGAGGAAATGAGTCAGTCTAACCTTACGTCTGTTATACTCAGTTCTTCTTCACTCAATACATCTTTATTTGCAATGTGAAAAATATGTCAGCTTCCATAAGTTAGGTCCAGACGCTCTACAGGAAAAAATGTGATCTTATGTGGTCCTGTTAAGAAAATGGAAAACTGTGGTTGATTTCACTGAAATTGATACAGTTCTTTGAAGAGCAGTTTAACTCAGTTTATGAGAGTATGATTTATATCAAGTTATAGAGAAAAGAAAGTAGCCCCATAATCTGGTTTAGTTCTGCTCTGGAAAGGAGTGCCAGAGTCCAGCCATCAGCAGAAGATTCTTTTAGGTCACAGTGAGAATTTGTCTGTTCCTGCACCTCCATAAAACTGTTCAGTGCAGTGGGAGAACACCTTCCATAGCTGTGTTTTGGAGCAGTGCTCCAGCAAAGCTGAAGTGTGCTGAGAAAATGCATCTCCCTGCAGAATTGTGCAGAAATCCTTGTCTTTCTGAGGAAAAATGTTTATTTATGAGACGTAAATCCAGCCTAGAGGGATCAGAGCGGGTGCAGTTCTCAGCTTCCAGCCATTTCACAGGAACTGAATGGCTTGTGTGTCAGCGAGATCCTCTCCATGGGATCTGCTGGCACACACAAGGAGCAGCTGCTGTGGTTTTGAGACTGAGAACAGATTCTGGCCTTTTCAATGCTTCCCACGATGAATGTGTGGCATTTTGAGGAAACTGTACCCTAGGATAGGCTGCTGGCTCAGTGCTGCAAGGGGAACCACAGGGAGCACTGGTCACTGTTTGCTTTTATGGGCTCATCCCACAGTGAGAGAGTACAAGACAAAGAGGGAGCAAAAGCGTGCATGTAAGAGTTACACATGCCAAAGACATCTTGTGTGTCCTGCTGCTCTGTTATCTGGGCATAGCAAGTACTAACTCCAAACCATACCTAACTCCTTCCACAGCAGTGATTGCTAATGCTTAGCAGTAAAATAAAGCAGCCATTTGATTTCTAAAGCACACACTGATGGGTGCCTGTGGTTAAGTGGAAAGGGAAATATGTGTATTTGTGTTAGAACTGGAAAGCTAGTTGTTTCTTTTGGTGGAAATAAATGCCTGTATTTATGTATACATATCATTTAATTTATTTTATCACCAGGTACTTTGTCTTAAGAATGAACACCCTGAATCCATCCCCGTATCCCTAGACGTAAGTAGGCTATTTAAGTAGTCTGGTCTGTACACTTAGTTCCTACAAGTGGAAGGAGACAGTGAGAACAGGCAGCCAAGGCTTGGATTCATCATGCCTAAGTGTGAGCTCCTTTGTTGTGGGGTGACCCACCCCTGGTGAATAAGAGTCATGTCAAAAGAAATCTGTCTCATTTGAGAACATACTAACAGTCTGGAGATACCTGAGTCTCTCCACTATGGAGGGGGACAACTCTGTGAGATTCAAGTAACACAGGATGAATCTGAACCTGGCCTGTAATTTCTGAACATTTATCAGTGATTCTTTTGACTATTGCATTCAGGCTTTAGGCAGTCCAGGGAAAAGATAAGAAAAATAAATTGTACTTCTAATTTTTTTTTTTCCCCCAAATCTCCTTTCCTAAGTTAAAGTATTTTATTTTAGGGGAAAAAAAGCTAATAATCTTGACATTCAGAATCACAACTAGTTTTAACTTAGACGCAAAATTAGCTATATGTAATGGCTATATACTTTACTCAAGCAAATTCTTACTGAATCTGGAAAAGTTCTTTTTGAGCAGGATGGAGTGGAATTTATGTATTTTACCATGCTGTCTCACTGGAATACAGATATGGAAAAGATGGAGGTCTTTATATACTGAAATCTGGACATGCAGCATACCTGAGAATTTATGGTATGTAACCTACTCCTTTGTGCTTTAATATTTAGTAGCATCTTTGTGGAAACTGTTTTTAGAATTGTACTGTTTACATTTTCTCAGGCTTAGGCATAACATGTAATAATACAGGAGTCTGACAGTGGATTCATTCACCCCTGTAATCCAGATTTTCCAAAACATAATGTGTGCCATGATGTTAGCAAGAAAAAAAAGAAGGCAGAAAACCTACTCCCATGGTGTTCTGTATCTGATATGGCTGTTGATATGAGCAGGAAGTTCCACAATGTGAGGAGGAAAACATGTACTGAAAGAGCATTTTAGAACTTAATGTGGAAGGAGGGGGTGGAATTGTCAGAGATGGGGAGAAATAATGGTTGTTGTTTATTCAGTGTTTTTGTTCAGAAGCATTCCAAATGCTTGTTTCATTCCTTCTGTGTCAAATGTCCTGCCCAGAATAAAGTTATCTTTGAAGAAGTACTGACTGTCTGACTTTCTCTTTTATTCAGTTTTTAATGAAAGCACTTTAGTTTGCCTTTTGTTTGGTTGGTTTTTTTCATTTGGGGTTTGTTTTTTTTTTTAAAAAAAAAGCCGCCTTGGAGGGGCACTGCATGTTCACTGGCCACATGGTTTGAGTCTAAGCCTGTAATTTCTGAATATACTGTGAGCTCCCTGTAAAACTGATTGCTTAGACTTCCTTGGATGTCATCTCTGCTGAAACTGCCTGCAAGACTGAATTATAACATGCATAATACTTCAGAAGGACAGGTAGCTGAACTAGATTGTGTGGGTCCCTTCCAATGAAATTACTCTATTATGTTCTGTTCCTGTTCTATTCAAAATTGTTCTCAGTGCCTTGTGTCACCTCTTTAGCCTTCTCCCCTGGCTTTCAAGGCAGTAGAAGCTGAAGACAGTATATAACTTAAAAGCCCAGCCCTTAGCTGTTTAAGTGGGCTGAGAACCCTCACTTAAACAGGTGAGGAATGAGGTGAAAAATACTTTTACATGTGCAAGGATTCCAGTTTCACTTGGTGGAGGGGGGGGGAGGAAGGGGGGGAAGGATTGTGCCGTATGAGGAGCTCCCGGATTCGTAGGTGACTGGGAAATTGGAGAAGTGATCAAGTGAAATAAAAGGATTTACATACACAACCCTCACTGCAGGAATATGCATCATTTAAGGCACAAAACAATGGCAGACTGCCCCATGCAGCGCCTCACTTGGATGTGTCTGCAGTCTTGGAAGCTTGACTACCCTACGTTCTCCTACAAATGGACCTTGAGCTTGTTTGGAGGTTCTAGCAGGGGAGCGCAGCTACCGTATACCCTTGACCGATGAACGGTACCGTCTCTATCGGGGAGGTCGTCCTCTTCGACCGAGCGCGCAGCTTCGGGAGGGACGCACATGGAGCGTTGAGGGAGGAAGGGGACACCCGCCTAGCCAGCCAGATCAGCCGAATCAACCCTGGCGATCAATGGGGTGACAGATGTCGCAGCCAGATCGCCCTCACATCCAGACAACTTGGGCTGGCAAGGAAGTATTTATAGGTCAGTGCCGCCGATTCTCTTTACGTCATGGTTAGTAACAACAGCTACGAACTTAGGAACGCAGCGCATGGAATCATCACTGCAGCGACAGAACCTTCCCCGAGAAACCGGTTCTTAATCCAATTCAAAAGATTTAGCGAAATTCTTGGGGGCAAGATGTCTTTCCAGAAGGCTTTGCGAAACTTGCAAATTTCCGGCTTTCCATTGGCGGCTGCTGCGCTCGTCGCCGTCCCGTGGCCTGGGCGGGGAGGGCCCGGCGCTGCTCGCGGCTGCAGGCGGGGCCGGCGGGACTGCTCTGCATTGGTGAGTCGTGTGCTGGCTCGGCATCGGCGCTTCAACCCTCCGTGTGTGAGTAATGCGGGCCCCTGGGATTTCTCTCCTCCTGTTCCCCCCGCCAAACAGTGCCCGTGGCTCGTTTGGCTCAGGTGAGGCGGGAGCCGGGAGTCTGTGGCGGGCTCAGGCCTGAGACGTGGATCCGCTCCCCCGGTCACGGGCTCCCCGTGTCACAGCACGGACCGCTCGTCATCTCGTGTCTGCCAAGAGCTTGTCCCCGGGAGGGGTGGCAGCTGATGGCCCCGGGGGCTGCTGCCTGTCACTCACTGAGCACGGGACGTGTTCCCCGGGTTGGTGTTGCGGGTGCAGGGTGGAACCGCTGTTGTGCTGCTGAATGCAGACACGGAAAATCGGGCCCGAGCGTCCTGGATGTGCGGGACATGCGAAGTACAGCGGCTCCTCTGGCCCTCTTCACCTATGTTCTTATGGTCCGTGTTCACCTAGCGTGGGAGCGATCGCTTCTTACACGGATATTCGTGTTCCCTCATTCCCCCTGTTAGCCCAGATGGCCCTCACAACTCACAGCAAATTTTTCACAAAGTCCCTTTTCCTGCTGAGGTGTCAGGCTGAGGGGAATGGACAGTAATCCACCAGCAATTGCGGCTCCTGGCTGCATACTGCCACTTTACCTCCTTCTGATGAAAGGTGGAGAAGGGAGAAGCTCTTTGCCCATCACCAGGTGCGCTTTCCATCAGATTTTAGTTAAAAAGTTGGACTTTCTCTTCCAGTATGACATAGCAGGCTCAGTGCTAGGAACCTAGAATGCTTCAGCTTATTTCAAAGTTTTTTGATCCCCCGGTATTTACAAAACAAGCACCCCCCCATGCCTTTGCCTTCCTTTTGCCTCTGCTGCATTGACGTGTATTGGGCATCAGTGACTTGCTTATGTCCTGTGACCTGTCCACTGGCCTGCTAAATGCAGGTCTCTGGAAGTGGCACTGAGGAAAAGTGCCACTCTTCTGTTTCTTTAGTTTTTTAAACTACAAGTTAAAAATCACCTTTGGCTTTTTTCTTCTTTCTCTGTGAATGTAGCTTTATTACAAGTAGCTCTTATTTCATTCTGTTCTTTTGTCTAGTTCACAGTGATACTTCAGTCTTTTTGTTTCTAATTCACTGCTGTATTTATCAGCAGTAGAGATACTACCTGGCAGTGTTTTAGTTCCCTGTGACTTTCCTAAGAGCAATCGGAGGTCTATGAGCAGGCGGGGGTGGAATAGCCTGGCTCCTTTGAATTCCCATGGCCTGATGCAGTCTCATATTTTGTGTTCTCTTTTCATGCCTGCTGGCTAACAAGCAGATCACTTCGTGCATGCTCAAGGTCTTTTTTCCCTCTGCTTATGAAAGAACTCTTGGAACACTGGAAACTGGAGGTTATTGTTCACATGCCAAGAGCCTCTTTTCCAGAATTACTTGAACTGTGGATTGAAGTGACAATTAATCACCTCACAGAGGGAAAACAGCTCTCAGTTGCAGCAAGGACTTGCTGTTAGGGAGTTCTGCATGTGAAATGCCAGTATGATTAAATTTGATTGCTCTCTTGGCTTATGGCTCTACAGTGGAATCCAGTTCCTGCTGAGGCCTAAACACTAGTCTATTCAAAAAATAACAATTAATAGCCTCACTTATGAAATCATTAAAGAAGTAAAATGCTGCTTGCAAAGCAGCATCTGATCATCTGAAAAGTCTATAAAGTTTTGCAGAGCAACAGGGTTTATTAATAGACAGAAATGTGGCTTGTAGAAGGGTAAGTAGTGCAACACTCTGAAACTGTATTTTAATCTGGATTATTACATAAGAAATAGGCCATTCTTCTGAAGTGTCTACTGATCCTGGATCACCTATTGTGATACTTTTGAAGTTTCTACTGATTGCTGGATCACCACAGCTGGGAAAAAAGTGCGTGCCTTAAAAGTACATTCCCGTGCTTCAACTTGTGTAGAATTAATACTTAGATACTTTTGGCATTCCTTGATACAATATCTGCCAGTTTTGGAAACTCGGTTTACTGCCTCTTCTCTTTGATCAAGACTTGGCTTTTAGTGGTGTCTGTGTAGTGTCAGTGCTAAAATATATTTTCTAAAAGTTTAAGGATTTTCTTTGTGGTGATTTTTTATTTTTTCTGTTATCTCCTACTTAGCAACTTGATGCTTACTTTTCTTGACTTTCAGGGGGATGAAAAGTCTATGAAATAGTTTCACTTGACTGTGCAG